>PVJI01004302.1:0-110680 GCA_004026765.1 Micronycteris hirsuta
CCAGCCTGACAAGTGTACTTTAATTTTAGCAATTATCACATATCACATAACACTATTGCATGCATTGGGCTTTATTTGATGAGATTAATGCAGTGGCAGTTATTTAAGAGTTTCCTGCCATGTGCTGCTGGAATGCCTTTGCATTGAAACTTGGTAAATTTACTGTGGTTCTCAGTGAAATGTAGCAGATTAATCACAAAGCTAAATGAAGATTATTGAAATCAATTGAACAGTGGATCCCAAGGATTGAAACAATGGCTTCTCAGAGAGTGACAGAAGTTCTTGCTGTGGCCTGCCTCACGCTAGTACTGTTATGAAAAGAGTAGTGTTTCCAAATGAATCACATCAATGGTTTCTGTGAGCACCCCACACTGATGTCCTATTTCTTTCTCTCTCTCTTTTGTCTCATTTTAGGAAAAATGAGGCAGCTTGTTACATTGAGAAATAGAAGGACAGAGCTTGTAGTGTAATAAAAATGGACAAGTGTTTAGAATTGTTATTAGAATATAGTTTACTAAAAGGACAGTTTGGCCATTATATTTCTTTCCCATTGCTGCTGGAACCGATTACTGTAATCTTAGTGGCTTAAAACAACACTACTGTATTATCTTACAGCTCTAAAAGTCAGGCATCTGAAGTGGCCTCATGTAGCTAAAAGCAAAGTATCAGCAGGGCTTTCTGGAGGCTCCAGGGAAGTGTTCAGTTCTTTGTCTTTTCCAGCTTCGAAAGGCTCCCCACATTCCTTGGCTCAAGGTTACTTTCTAACTTTTTTTTTTCCTTTTTTAAGAATTGAATTTATTGGAGTAATACCAGTTAATACAAATATATTGGTTTTAAAGGTATAATTCTCTGATACATCATCTGCATATTGCATGGTGTGGCCACCACCTGAAGTCAGGTCTTCCTCTGTCACCATATATTTGACTCCCTTTCCTCTTTTCTACTGCCCATCCTCCTTCTCTCTGGTAACCACAATAATGTTGTCTTTGAGTTGTTTGTTTTTCTTGTTTGCTCATTTGTTGCTTTCAGTCTTATATCCCACATATGAGTAAAATCATATATGGTACTTGACCTTTTCTGACTTACATTTTTCACTTAGCGTGATAGTCTCAAGATGTGTCCATGTTCTCACAAATGGCGGTCTTTCATCTTTTCTTATGGCTGAGTAGCATTCCACTGTATATATGTACCACATCTTTTTAATCCAATTAGCTACTGAAGGGCACTTTGGTTGTTTTCATGCCTTGGCCGCCATGAATATGAGGTCTGTCCAGAAAGAATCCAATCATTATTAATGTCATGAGAACAGTTTGCGCAACATTGATGTAACCTGGCAGCCAAGGACAGTGGATTGGAATGCACATGCGTGAACAATGACAAGTTCACTGTACTAGTCAGTGGGGGTGGTAGATGCTGCTGAATGAGCATGTGTACTGTGTGGCTGTTGTATTCAAAATGACTGAGTACAGTAATGAATCTGCATCAAATTTTGTGTTAAACCTGAACATTCCTCTGCAGAAACTATTCAGATAATCCAGATCATCCATGGGCAGCTCTGGGCAACTGGTGATTGGTAGATTCATCAGGACAATGTGCCCACTCATGCATCATGTCTCATGTAGAGTGTTTTGGTGAAACATCAAATCACCCAGGTGACTCAGGCCCCCTACAGCCCACATTTGGCACCCTGCAACTTCTGGCTTTTCCAAAAACTAAAATCACCTTTGAAAGGGAAGAGATTTCATACCGTTAATGAGATTCAGGAAAACATGATGGGGCAGCTGATGGCAACTGGGAATACTGTGTGAGGTCCCATGGCGCCTACTTTGAAGGGGTCTGAGGAGTCATTGTCTTATGTACTTTGCTTCTGGTATCTTGTATCTTCTTCAAAAAATGTCTCTATTTTTCATAGTACATGGATGGATATTTTCTGGGCAGACCTTGTAATGCTGCAATGAACATAGGAGTGTGTATATGTTTATGAATAAATGTTTTCCAATGTTTCAGGTAGATATCCAGAAAAGGGGTTACTGGGTCACATGGTGATTTTTCTGAATGGTATTTCAATTCTATTCTCCATTCTATTATACTGTTTCCCATAGTGGCTGTACCAGTTTACATTCCCTCCAGCAGAGAACGAGGGGTCCTTTTCCTCCACAGGCTCTCTAGCACTTGTTATCACTTGTCTTGTTGATGACAGCCATTCTCACGGGTGTGAGGTGGTATCTCATCGTAGTTTCGATTTGCATTTCACTAATAGCTAGTGAAATAGTGCATTTTTCATACTTCTCTTGGCCATTTGTATATCTTCTTGGGAAAATTGTCTGTTTAGGTCCTCTGCCCATTTTTTAATTGGGTTGTTTGTTTGGTATTGAGTTGCATGAGTTCTTTTTATGTTTTAGTTGTTAACCCCTTATCAGGGCTGCTGTTTGCAATCCAATCATATTAGTCTGACCTTTGCTTCAATCATCATGTCTCCTTTGCTGACCCCCCACCTCTCTCTCTCTGATCTTCACAACTGTAAGACAATGAATTTGTGTTATTTAAGCCGCTAAGGTTGTGGTGATGTGTTACAGCAGCATTACAAAACTAATACAGATGAACAGAGTGTATTAGAATTATTAATATTTGGTTTACCTGCTGGAGGCTGTGAAAATCATCTGTAGTTCAAAGTGAATTACAGAGCCATCTGTTTGTTCCAAAAGAAAAAATAAGGTACTATAACACTTAGCAGCTTTAATTTTTTTAAAAAATTTTCAGAGAATTAGGAGATTCAAACAAGTCAAGTTTTGAAACTAACTTAAAAAGTTGTGAATTTCTACAGTGTGAAAATATTTTGAAGTTTCAACTCTGTTGTTTCTTACCTATGTAACTTACTGCACTGAAGAAGATGGTCATGTTATCGAATCTTCACATACAATTTTACAAACTTACACTTTCCAACTTTTAAATAAATCAGAGCTAATCATTGAAATTGTTTACAATACACTATACTCTATGCGTGTGAATTTTTTTTTTTTAAGATTCAATCTACAAAGTTTATTTTGCACCTGGCCCTTTAAATTTTTATTGACTTCAGAAGCATTCTTGAAGATACTTTATGAATGAAACTTATGGCTGGTACTCTTTTGTGTGGTTTATATGTTGGTTTACACATACATGTTTTTACTCACTTGACTCATGTCATTATAGGAGGGAAGGTCTTTTTTTTAAAGCACCATACTCTTGTTATGAAAAAGAGATATAATTACTAGGAAACTTTATTTTAAGCACAGACTGCAGTTCCAAGCACTCTGTAAATAATAAATAAATAAATAGAGATGTCCTTTAAAATAAATAAAGAGTATTCATGAAATACTTGGGTTTCAATTTTCTACCATCATAACTCTGATTTTATAACCTACCTGTGGGTTAGGAGTAAGGGACAATACATCTATGGTATAGGGTAAAAAAAAACAAGAATTTTGTCATAAATCTTTATCATATTCAAGGCTTTCCAGGTGTTCTCAAAATCAAGCTGAATGCAGACTTTGTGCTTTCATTTATTTCTTTATACTTCTTGGGCTTTCAGGTTCATATATATTATCTATAGGGCCACTGGCATAGGACAGATAATAATGTTAACTAGTCAATTAACTTGGAGGATTAATCATGACCTGCTTACGTTCTTTCTTCATTCATAGTTGGTCGACCTCAGGCCCAAGTGGCTCTGCTGTGCGACCACGCTCACCTGGGGGTATTACACCGTCTGCAACCGCATCTGATTCACTGGCTGTTCTGAGGCAATAACTTCTGTTGTTCACTCAGTCTATCATCATAATGACTGAGGATTGAAAAGCAGAGATTGACTCTCCATTTCACAAATTTAGTTTCTGTGCAAGAGTATGGAGAATTGGGTCTACTTGCACTACACTATTCATTTCATGAATAAAACAATGCAAAATCAAGCATTTCAATTCCTCCACTCAAAAATTCAGTTTTTTTTCCATTAGGCTTATCGTTATATTGCAAATATTTTAGCACGTCCTGTGCAGGGAGAGTTGTCTATTAAGGGAACAGAGAGGAAAAGTAAAATGTGTCGACTTTAACACTGTTTCAAATGTTAGTTATCCCTACTGTAATTAGAACATGTTCCAGTACTCTTTCATGATGAAGTAACTATTTGAGCTAAAGCTGATCCCCCTCAAAATTCTAAAACTTTTATTATTGTCATATGCATTGATGGATTTGCCGAAACCTATCATATATGTGTGTGTGTCTACTTATTTTGATATGTCAGCCTAGCCCTCAGAGAAAGTGGAAGTCTCAAGTGACATAATCCATCCTAAAAATATTAAAGGTTTATCTATCAGCCAGCAAATATTGTTTTCAAGCCCTCTAGGAATCATGATTTGTGATAACAAACATAGTCCATGCCATCAAGATTTTTTTTTAATTTAAATGAGCTGCTAAGATTTCTAGTCATAGAATAATAATACCTTGCTATACTGCAAGAAACTATAATAGGTATAATACGAATTTGCAGGAGATACCTTGGTGAACTGGGAAGATGTTGTCTCGGTGGATTTAGATAAAATAATAAGCATTTCAGGAGAGAGAACACAACAGGAAAAAAGTATGTAATGAAAATAGACATATGGGCAGGATGATAATTTTTAAATAATGTAAGATAATGTTACAAGGGAATGAGAAAATAAAGAATCTTAACTTTGATTTTAAAGACAATCAGAGCTCAATAAATGAGAAAGGGCTTTTCAATGATTATTAAAAATACATTGTTAAGGAGAAGAAAGGCATGATTTTTTGATACCACATCATATTACTATCATTCTGGCCACTAAGATTGAGAGACAAGCTCTGTATCCCAACATGCAAAGATGACTCTAGCTGTGCAGTTTCAGAAATGCTGAGAAAAAGCATCAGGGAGCTCGTGGTCATAAATTCCTCTATGATTCCACATTTTATAGAGACTTGCTGAGAGTTAGAAAGCCAGGGTCCTTCTCTCAATTCAAATGCTGTATATCTAAAGCCAAAACTTGCACGAACTTATTGTACTGGGGGAGTGAAGACTTTGATCAAGGACACAGCTTTCACAAATGGAGAGAGGAGCCATGCATTTCATTGATGTATGTGCCAAGCCATGTAACAGGCATTTAACATGCAATAACTCAATCTACATAAAGCATTTTTAGATAGGCAGCACTGTCTTAGTCACATTGTATAGGTAGAATATTGTATTGTATAAATCAGGGACAAGTCAGGTGCTTCAACAGAACTCGATGTAGGTGGTTGATACACAGGTGCTGTTTAGTTGAGTGAGAAAAAAGAAAAGATAGAGAGGAAACTGAGGAAGCAAGTACCATCCCTTAGGCTGGGAAAATAAAAGGGAGAAGCCAAGAGTATCAGGACACAAAGTTCAAATGATAGGTGAGGAGTTGGGTTTTAGACTTCCGAGGAAGAGTCACCACCTGCCTGATGACATCACCTCTGAAGAACCACGAAGCCCTTTCTGAAAGTTCCAATAGGAGCTGAAAACTGGGGCTAAATGTTGCCTCTGGGAGAAGAGTCCATGAGAATTGCCAGCAAAGTGAAAGAAGGAAAGTCTTCCCCTTCCACTTTACCTCCTGGATAACTTAACAAGAAGCTAGCTGGCAATGAAGAAACATAGCAAAGCCGCAGCTCCAGTCACCCAAAGCAGAGTATAGAGGGGGGATTTAGAAGCTGAGAGACATAACATACGAACCAACACAAGCATTTTACCCAGAATCCCTGTGGTACTCAGAACACTTAGCTACACTCCTAGAGTCATCTAATCAATACATGGCAGTCATAATTTAAACTCCAAGTTGTCCCTTGTAACAGTTGTCCACAATATTTGGGGCAACATTTCATCAGAATGCTATTGTTACAGGGCTCCAAAGTGGATTTCAGGACTCCATCAGACATCCAGCAGCACCAGGCTACTTGAGGTACCAGCACTGGCCAGATACTTCCATACAGGCAGCATACAATATGCGGGAAGGTAATAGGTATTATTAGGATCCTCAAAGCCTTGCGAGGCTGTGTGTGTTTAGAGAACAGTTTAGCGTTGCCTCTGAGCCTGAATCAGAGACGAGATTTGCTCACCTCCACTGGGATTCATCTCACACACCTGGAGTGGGACTTATTCATAAAACACTTCACGTTCCATATAAAGTGGTCCTAACTACCACACATAAAAATGTTTTTTTGAGAATGATGTCTTACCTCTAAGGAAGCACTCTGGCCAAACTGCTAGAAGAATAGGCTGGTGCATTTTTATTCTGCTTGTGTGAGTCCCCAAGTACAGTTAAAAGAGCACACATTTTGCCAATGGCCTTAAAATATAACAGCAGACAAGTTTTACCTAAGTTGCTTTTTTGTGTGAAACACAACTTCAGACAACTTGAACACCCTCATTGGAGAAATGTTAATGAGAGGCCTTGGCATCTAAGACTCGTTCTTAAAGGTTTCCCACTCTCAAGGATGCTTTTCTTCCTAAGTGCTGTTCTCAAAGAGAAAATGGAAAATTCCTAGTATCTGAAAGGTTAGATTACTTACTTTATCACGCTTATTATGGTGGCTCTAAGAGAAATAGCAAGTGGTTTAACAATTGCCCATTTATAAATGTGAATGTTTAAAAGAAAACACTGAGTTAGGATTTCAAGTCACAGGGAAAATTTTTATAAGCAATAACATTAGTCAAAATGTGTTTGCCTTCCCAGTAGGTAGAAACGTGTGTGGTAGAAAGGTTGAGACAAGAACATGTATTCAAGCCACATACATTGAACATTTTTAGTCGAAAGAAAAAACAGTTATAAATCAGGTTGAATATTTACCGGTTTAATGTCACTAGAAAGTAATTTCTCAGAAGTTATCCCAGTCGCTGCTGCACAAAATTTTTCTTAACTTTTTTTGTTGTCATTAGAGTCAATACCTTGGTTTGTTCCAAGGAATAATATTTACTCCAGGAAAATGCTTCTTCTCGTCATTTTTCCAAAACCTCTAAGTACTAAAAGCTCTTTTAGAAGCTGTTTTCTTTTGGGATTCTCACTGAGCCACCTACTCATTGGAGGAAAACTACTTCAACACCAAAACCAAATAAAGCCAATTAAGAAACACTGTGGCTGCTGAATGATGGGTCCCAGGTCTGGAAGACTGTGGGTAGCCCAGCAGAGCCACTGACTTGCACAGAGGCCTGAATAAGGACACAATAAAGGTACCTTTCTTTTCAATGCGTTGCTGATCTGACTGATACAGGGCTAAGTGCCCATCCTTAAAGTTCCGTGAAACAGCAAGATTCCGACACAATCCTTTTAACCACACACAGAGTACAATACAGATTTGTTAATTATTACTTGCAAGGCCCTATAAGAGTCCAACAGGAAGTAGACTTTGGAATAAACTACCAAAAGTAAGCGTGTTTGCATAAGAAGTTTATAAAACTGTTGCAAGTTGTTTCCTTTTTTTCTCCTTTTCCTTTTATTTTTTTGTTAGCTATGAACAAGTTTCTTCTGCCTGCATAGCATTTAAAAACTATCATGACTACTTTTATAATGTTACCCCACTAGTTTATATTTATTTTGTGTGGTTTGTAGTTGGACCTCCTGTGTTTTTACAGAAACAAGTTCAAAAATTAGTCTTTTTATTCTCGGTACACAGTCCAAACAGCACATAGGTCAACTGAATCAGGAGATGAATGAAAGAAATGAAGCACTTTTTATCTGGAACATGAATCTTAAGGCATTGTTTTTTAAAAATGGGAAAAAAAGATGAAGAAAATAAATTACTGAGCTGGGTGTCTTACATAGAAAGTCTTCTATCTCAACACAGGATTTATGATTTCAATGTACTGCACACCAGTAAATAAATTTCAGCTGATTTGCACCTTTGGTTGGTTGGAATAAAAATTGGAAACCGCAAGAGTGTTAATTATGCATATACAAAGTTAGCACTTATATACACCTATGCTGTCAAATGCACACAAGGTAACATATGCACACACATCAAATAATTTCATTAGTTATCACTGTGAAACAAGCACCCCTCAGTTATTGGAGGACTTCACAATAGTTCTATCCTCTTGCAATGTCAGCATTTCAATATGCATAAGACATGTCAAAAAAGAGCTAAACACACACACGCACACACACACACACACACACACACACACCACCACCACCACCCCTGAGGTCATGGTTACCTTTTGATCAGAGGTTTTGCAAAATATCTGAAGCCCTGAAAGAAACCATGAAGTCTGAGAAATATTTGTAGGTTCTGACCAGCTTCCAGGCTTCCTGCGGGGAATACTCTGTGTGATTTTCCGTCCTGCCGGAGGAAAGCGGTGGTTTATGGACAAGCTCCTAGGCAATTAGAATTCCATAATTCAAATTAATAACCTCATAAAACACTGTAGATTATGTACTTGGTTTTTAACCTATAACTAAAGTACTGTTCTATTAGAGATTTTGAAATTACTTGGAATTCATCCCAGCCTTACTAAAAATAATTTTTTTTAATTAAAGACATTTGAAATTAAAAAAAGGAGATTTCATTTAATGAAGAGGGTTTTTTAAAACAAAATTTACAGTTAGATTTTTGGATTAGTAGGACACGGAAAATATTTGCTTTCACTGGTTTTGCTTTACTGGGATGTAGAAGTTAAGGTCACGTTTTTCTCACGCTGACCTTTCCTCGGGAGGAAAGGGGAAAAGGCAGGAGGAGGCAGGAATGCATCTTCATTTTATCTTGTCCTCGTTACACTGCATCACACTGTCGAGTAAAGTGAATGAATAAATTAGGTTTTTGATTTCATGTGCTGGATTATGCGTTTTATAGATTTCCCTACTTTTAATTTAGTAGGGCAGTCCTTTCCAACAGAAGATGGGTCTCATTAAAAGAAATGTTATTATGAGGTTTAATTTTCACTCAATTTAAAAAGAATACTTAGGAGAGTAGTGCATTGAAGCACAAGAAAATGATTAGTTGTGGGGGGTGGTGGTGCAGGGTTCTTTTCAGGGAGAGAGAAGCCAAACATGTGAGAAGTAGTGCCTCTGGGGCAAATAAAACAATCAAATAGTCGGAAACGGGGTTGCAGGCTTCACATAAATGACCATCCTGCTCTATTTTCAGACCTCCTGCCTTTCTTTAATGACCATTTCTCTTTTTCTTGAGGCAACAGACAAAAAAGGGTTGGGGATAGGGGGAGGAAGAGGGCTTTGGCCCAAGTAGGACAAGACCCTGAGAGGGGTACATATTCTCACCGAGAGAAAAGTCCAGGTCTGTCCCTGAGGGGAGGTATCCCATTCCAGTTTAAGCACTGACCTAGCCGAAGTTTCTTAAACTTCAGTGAACATAAGAATCACCTGGAAAGAGTAGGTCTAGAATGTGTTTTTAAACAAGTTCCTGGTGACACTGCTGCTGGTCCTGGGTCACACTTTGAGAACCACTGACCCGAAACACGCTTATGAAGGGCCACCCGGCTCCAAATAAATTAAAGTTGTATATACCTGCAAATATAAACAAACTAGGCTTTCCTCATAAATTAGTTGAGTATGTAACCACATCTGAAGACTGCAGTTCTGAAGGGTTAGCTGATTCTCGGTTGCAGGAAGAGGTAGCCGTGTACAGTTATGTCTCCTTTATCTGTCCCCCTGCCTCTCTCTGGAAGGCTCATCAGCCCTGTCAATGTATTTCCATTTTCATTTGGCTTAATGGGGGTGAGGTTCACTGACAGAAGGAGCAGGAGAGCCATATGGAGATGGTAATTGTCTGGAAATCTTATTAATATGGTTGGTATTATTAGAATTTTTTTTCTTACAGGTAAATGAAACTAAGTCTGGATAACTTACATGAAAAGGAGTTTTGCTGTTGGTCATGGGCATACTCCCAGATCTAAAGGAAAGGATGGAAAACCAAACTGGAGAAGGGCGAGCCCTCAAGCAGTCTGGGCCCTTTGCAGCAGGCAGAAACTCCGAGTGAATGAATTCCCATGTCCTCAGTACTTTCTCACCTTGGTTAGGATGTAAATTTCAGAGAGAGAACATACATTTATTCAGCTTAATTGAAGTGCCCGCCTTTTCAGTAGGAAATCAGAGCACTTGGATTCATAATTCCACTGAACTTTGTTTACTGGGGGAAAGAAGAATTCTCTACCAAGGAATGGAATGTTTTTCTAAAAAGGAGGAATAGGTTGCTGGGAGTCCACACATGTCCACCACATTGCTTGTGAGCCTTCTGCTGAGTGGGTCAGCTATTTTCCAAAGGCCATTAGAAAGGTTAACAACTAAAACAGTGACTGCCAACCCTGTTTCTCCAAAGCAGAAATAGAAACCCACAGAAATTATTTTTGTTTCTTTTGAATTCTCACCTGAGGATGTGTTCACTGGTTCGAGAGAGAGAGGAAAGGGAGAGAGAGTGAGAGAGAGAGACTTGGATCAGTTGCCTACCATGCCACACATGCCCCAACTGGGGATCGAACCCACAACCTAGGGATGTGCCCTGACTGGAAATCGAGCCCACAACCATTTGGTGTACAGGATGATGCTCCAACCAATTAAGCCATGCGGCCAGAGCAAAATTCTCAGTATTTTTGAAACCAAACCAAAATTATGTATTTACTCTAAAAACTACTTGTTCATGGGGGTACAGATATACATATATTTACTCTAAAAGCACTTTTTATCATTTGAAGAAACTCTACTATGTAGTTATAATTGCCTTAACTTAAAATCAGGTAAACAAGTAATTAGCTTTTAAAGTATACGGTTTGGTAAGTTAAAATTTTGAAACACAAGAAATATACCTATGTGCTCGGGGCAGGGTAGGGATTACATAAAATTTATATAATAATTATAATAATAATTAATCTTCAGTGACCAATGGTCATTGTCACTGGTTAAGTCATTGTTACATGCTGAGTTGTGTCCCCCAGATTCATATTTGCAACCCTAATGCCCAGCACCTCAGAGTGTGATGGCATTTGGATGGAGGGCCTGTAAAGGTGGACTCAATTAAAACGAGGTGCCCTACTTCATTTTGACTGATGTCTTTATAAGAAGAACTTAGGAAACAAAGGCAGCCTCCAGGGAGCCATACATAGAACCATGGCCATGTAAGAACACAGCAAAAGATAGACACCTGCAAGCAAGGATAGAGGCCTCAGAAAATAGCAGACCTTCGACACCTTGGTCTTGGACTTCCAGACTGTAAGGAGATAATTTCTATTGTTGAAGCTGCCCAGTCTGTGGCAGCCCTAGCAAACTAATACACCATCTCAGGAAGATGGTTGACCATGGTTTTGATATCAAAGTTCTGACCATGTATCTTTGTAGGTCATCCCAAAGCTTGATTACAATATTTTTATTGACAAAAATGTGCCTTAATCAACTTAAATATATCCCATTTTTTAGCCTTCCATAAACATTAAGATGAACGAGTTGGCAAATCCCCAATCCAGGCATGGAAATGCTTGAAGATTGCAGCTGTTTCCCTTTATCTATAATTAACAATGCTGATACTTTTTATTGGTCATAGAGCATGTCTTATATTACCCAAATCATTTGTTTTTCTTTTTGAGGGGGTTTTCTCAATTCCCCCCCGCAAAGGCCCCAGATGGACTGCCCACATATGATATAGCAGAAAGAATGTAAGAAGCCAGCCACAGGTGACTACCCCTGCTTCTGCTGATTTCGAATTTTCTACAGACTGTCATCTCTGTGGGGACCTGTCCTTGATGATGACTAACTTAGTGTTTATTACAGGCTTCATGTTTTAGTTCCCTTTTCTGTCTTGGGCTCTTTATGGTGTGATGGCACCCTTGAAGCCCATTTCTGTGTTACCAATCTCAACCTTGCCTGTTAGCCTCAAATTTCTCAAGCTCACCCCATTTTGGAGAACTTGCAGCTCTAGGATGGGCCTACTACCTCTAACTGCACTGACAGTCTGAAGAATTCAACCTGATGGAGTAATTACATTATTTTCATCGGAGATATGAGGAAACAGACTCATAGACAGGTTAAGTAACTTCGTCAAACTCATACATTTAGTAATGACTGAAGTATGATTTCCTCCCCAAACAATATCCAACACTTATGCTTTAAGAAAAACTGGGCTATGTCCACAATGCTGTTCTTTTATTCATTAACTCCCAACATACATTTAAACTAATACTGATTTTTCTAAACATCAACTTGTCATTTCAAAACCACTGTTCACGGGGGAGACTGACTGAGAGAGCATTGATCACTCCTGTAGCTGGCCTAGTGGAAATACATGGAAAACACACATTTTGCAGATAATGATTAAATTCTCCAGATTTTCTGGAAAGTAGCCCTAAAGTAAGAGAGCAATATGTTCTGGGTGTTCTGGATGACTCACTGAAGATGATGGCTCTCATATTTTATCTTAGCGATTCTCTGAAATTTTGTATTCTACTCAATAATATATTTAAGCTTGCATGTGAAAATTAGTTATGTTTAAATGCCATTGCTTACAGTTAGAAAAATTGTCTCCTATATTTTTTGGTGGTTGGATAAGATACTATTGCACTGAGCTTATGCATTTTAAAAATGAAATGGACTGAAATGAGGAAGATTTCATGACCTCAAACTCTTCTTGGAGTTAAAATAAAAAATGTATATATGGATATATCAGTGGACCCAGATCAAAATCCTATTCTTTTACTGATTTATAAATTACATTGTAGTAATCACTAAGTAAAAACACCCATGCTATTGCCATAAGATAGTGTAAGTGCACACCACTGCTTTTCAAAATTTTATGAATCATTTGTATATTTGAGAAATACAATGGACCTGAAAGTTCTCTGCTTCACTGGGCATTCTTTTTTACTCTCTCTGGCATACACTCATCAAAGGACTCTTTTCAGTGAAGAAAGATGAATGATAGTGTCATTTTCATCTTTAACAAAGACAGCGAAAACATTGTTACTTTTAATTGAACTAAAATACTCAAATACCTCGTCATCCCCACAGAAATACTCCTATTTCAGCTCTCAACATTCATTTTACTTGCAGTGATCTTGTCATACGCAGTAACAACCTTGAGAATGCCTTCCTACAATTATTGATTGAGATGATTTAGCCTTGAAAACATATCTTCTAGATAAGCCACTTTTGTTAAACACCATTTGTCACTGAGGGCAAAAAAGAATGAACTCATCTTTTGCAACGGGTGTCCCTTTGCCGAATGTCTTCATTCCTCTTCTCTGTAAGTAAAATAACCACTGAAGCCAGAGTTAGACCAGGAGGGTCCTGTCAGTGCAAATCTGGGTTGTGAGTTTTTAAGCCAGAGCTCATCTGAGTAGTAAGTCTTTACAGTCACTTCCTACTGTTTTTCCAAAAAAGATAATTAAATCGCTGGCCTTTTTTTTTAAAGTGAAAATTTCCGTTATATCACCTTATTGAGCACACGGAAGAAATCAGAAGCCTACCGTCTGGCGTAGGTTCCATCGGTAAATGAAGCAGTGGTTGCTAGATCGTTCACAATGAGTGATGTCTTTGATGCAGGTTCTACCACTCCCCAGGCTGGGTGGGGCCGCCTTTTTCAGCATGGCTGCCTCTTTTTGATCCAAAATAGTTTTAGCCATGCCTACAGCTCGGGCTGTATCAAATATTCTCCAGTTATTGAATTTCATCTTTTAAAATAGCTAGGAAAATGACCTTGGAGTTAACTTTGAAAGATATTTTATTTGCCTGTTTGTATTGTTATTGAATTGCTCCTAGAAAAGTTTTCTATTATTTTTATTTGGAAAAATTTCTAGTGATTATTCTTAAAATTGTCCTAACTGGATTTTAAATGATGCTATACAAGTGATACAATCAGACTATTTTGTCTCAAATTTTTTCTAGCTAAATGTTTCCAAGGTTTTATGTTTTTTAGTCTTGATAGTAAAAACTCATTACTTTAAATAAACACCAAAATATATTTTATTTTGCTGATGCTTGCCACTCATCGGGTAGTGTTATGATTTTATTAAATGTCACACTTGTGAATTTCTGGAAAAATGTCATGTCTGAAACAATTCACAATGCCTTCAGATTTTTCTAATTCTTTTTATAATCTTGTATAAATTCACAGGTTTCAAAGCCTCTAATTAGATCTTCCTGTTTAAAACAATAACCATACATGCATCTGAAATATAATTAAAATTATTACCTTTAAAAGATAAACCAGGAATGGCACATTATTAATAATACAAATTAACATTTTGGTTACTTCATATTGACATGCACTGTGGTGGAAATCACAGCTAAATTTAATTATGTTCACATAAATTTATCTATATCATAGACTCATAGATTGGATTATTTGACTGCTTTTTACCTCCTACGTGCTGGTTTGTGACTTTCCTATTTAGTGAGAGGCATTCCATGCTGCTTCCAGCAGCAGCAGGTTTTTTTGTTGTGTTTTTGTTTGTATAATAGCATTTAAAGGACCTCTCAGTGGTCATTCTTTGGACATCCAGAACAGGATTCTGAGAATTGAAAGGGGAGGACTGAAGGAAGCAAGTGTTTAATCCATGTCAATGGAGTTAAGAAAAGAGAAAGATCCAAAAATTTTCTCTACCTCAAAAGGTCCCATGAGCTGGGAGTGATTGTGCTGAAGGGAAGAGAAGACACAGTTAAGAGAAGTTTAGCTCATGGAGAATCCTG
Organism: Micronycteris hirsuta; assembly: GCA_004026765.1. Taxonomy (NCBI): domain Eukaryota; kingdom Metazoa; phylum Chordata; class Mammalia; order Chiroptera; family Phyllostomidae; genus Micronycteris; species Micronycteris hirsuta. Next base: position 14,694 of record PVJI01004302.1, read on the forward strand.
GAGACACATACAGGTCCAGCATTAGGAAACACCAGCATTCAGTCCAAGAAGCCATTGACAGGGTCCGCCAGTGCCTCTAGATCATTCATAGTCCTTTGAGTCCTATGAGGAAGTCATTGGTTTCAACCCTGGGGACTGAGAACTTTCCAGGCACAGCTGCTAACCTACCAACCAAGCCTAGATCATCCAGCAGAGGGCAGCTTACCTGCTCTGCAACTTTGGTGAGCCGGGCTCCATCTGCTCTTATAGATAATGTCTTCCTCGCCTTTCACTTTCAGCAGCTAAGGTAATTTATAAGCCTCCTGAAAACAGAGAGTGAGTCTTTCACAATTAAGAAAACTGAAGTGAAAAGAAAAGGGAAGTACATAGGAGTAGCTTTTAAACTCATTGAATCCATTGTCATGACATAAAACTTTTTATTGAATGTAGTTGTGGCAAAAAGGGCCAATAACTGTGTACGCGTGCATAATCAAAAGCCAGAAAGCAAAACCGTGGTTTGAAGGTTATCACATTGTCTATAAAATAAAAAGAAAGCCCAGAGGGGCCACCAATGAGAATTCATTTCAAATTTCCATGCTGCAACTTATTTAGACAGAGGAGAATACCCTTGAGGGCCAGTGGTATCAGCCAAGTCTGGTCTTGTCACAGTAGCATTCCCAGTTCATGGTGTCAGTGGCGTGTGGGGTTTCTAATGATCACAAACTACTAGATTTCCTATTTAGTCCAAGCCCATTAAAACAGTCTGTTCCTTGGGTTTTCATTAAAAAGCAAAAGATAGGCAGACATAGAACACACGTTCTGCTGACTTGTGTGTGTGGGTGCAAAGGCCTCTCAAAGACATTAACCACATAACAAACAGCAAAACCCAAAATGCTGTTGCCCCAATTTCACCTTAAATTAATGTTCTAGGTACACAGACCCTGCTTCTTCTGTGGGGCGTGTGCCTGGGAATGGGACCCAGGGGGTGTTCAGATCCCAACTCAAGAAGGATCATTCAGTTTCATGTCATTAGTGCTATTTATGGAAAAGACCTAAATGTTAAATTGAGCTATTCTTATAGGTTTTTTGAGAAGAAATACAAATTTCTAGGAGGTTCTTTTTTTCCTATCAAGTCAAAGTCTAAAACCATTCAATTAAATCTCATTTGAAAATAAATCTTACTGGGGCAGGGCTAATGATTGAGGACGAAAAAAACAAAAACCAAAAAACAAACAAACCATGGGTCACGTAATTTCCCAACCCATAAATTGTAAAATCAGCTTATTTCTTAATCCTGTCTATCCATTGCTAATTCAATTTATTTAGTTCCCTGACTATATATTAATTCTAGCCATAGTTTATTGTCCTATTAAAATGTCATCTCTACCAAAGGCTTTCTGGATACCTTTGCCTGGAAGTAATTATTCCCTTCTCTCTTCCTTTGTAGGATTACATTCAGTATTCTTCATTACTTTCTAATTCATTTACTTATTTGTGTATATAGCTGATTTGTTTTACAGAGTGAAAGGGCCTTGAGGATAGGGACCATATAACACCAAATTTTGTATCCTCTAGACACAGAGGACAGCAATCATTTTCTGTAAAGGCTCTGATAGTAAATATTTTAGGGTGAAGGGCCACATGTGATTGATCTCTTTCCCTAAATTTCATTTTTTACAATCATTTTGAAATGTGATAAACATCATTAGCCCGTGAGTTGTACAAAAACAAATCATGGGCAGATTTGGTGCTCGGAATATTAGCAGTGCATATAATATGAAATAAACAAATGTCTGCAAGGGAATGAATAATAAAAAATAATAATTATTGAGTAAAATAATGGATTATTCAATAACATTTTTGTTCTAATAAGCATAAATAAAAAATAAATAAAATATTTGTGACTCCGATAAACAAATTTACCAGGTCATTTTTTGTCCTGAAACTGCTTGGTCAGAAAAACAAATAGAATTGACATTTTTAAGTACTTAATTATTTAATTACTTTTCTTTCTGGATGGGTGCAATGATAGCTACTCACTCTCTGTGCATAATATATTTAGATGCTAAAACATTTTTAAAAATATGAAATAAAGTATTGTAAAGAAACATAGCTTTGTTTTGTGACTTTTAAAATTATGAATTCATCGCTAAATACTTAAGTCATATTGGAAAGCAATATGAGTGCTTCTGCTTAGGCTGTAGAAAGCCACAGGAGCAAGTCACTCTTACCCTAACAATGAGAGAGAACCAGATAATCTAAGAAATTGTAGCTTAAAAAAAAAAAAAAAAAAAAAAAAAAAAAAAAAAAAAAAAAAAAAAAAAAAAACAGAGACCTGAAATCATAACACAATGAAGGGAACTGAATTCTACAGAGGGACAAGCTCTTCTGAAAAAGATGGAAAAGGTGAACTATTTCACCTTAGGAAGAACAGAGGAGGAAGAGGTGACTGCCATAGAGAGGGATGAGGAAAATAATCAGCTGAAATATTAGTAAGTTTTTAAAGGCCAAGTGTAGGTTAGTGTACCAGTTTAGAGTGCCATAGAGATCCAAACACACATTCAGTCAACAATTCTCCTTAAAGGGACACCACTGAGAAATTACTCGAGGCAGAGCTCATGCATACAGGAAGTGATTGCCTGTTATTCATTGGGTTAGTGATATCATCCCAGGATCATCATAAAAGGTGAAAGATGTATGCTTCTGGGCGAAGGGCAGAAAACTCTGTTGTCTCCAGGGCCATTATGGAAGGAGGGATAGAAGCAAAATATCTCTGCATCTTGGGGAGGGGTAGAAAACCCTATTTCTTGTCCCAGAAATTGAAGCTCTATTCCTTCCAGTAAAAGTCTTTTGCTTCTGGAGGAGAGGCAAGAAAACCTCTTGGGACAATAGTACTGCAACAATACAAAGTACATTTCTTTTAGCGCTAAAGGACAGAATTACAACTCTGTCCTGCAGAGAACCTCCAGAGATACAATGTAGAACTTGGTTGCCTTGGGGATCAAGAGGCAGAGACAGTGAGAAAGTCCAACCCCCAAGGGCTAGGCTCAAGAACCTACTTGTTATTAAAACCAAGACAGGAAAACAGAGAGCCTGCCTGGCAGTTAAGGTGAGCCTAGCACTGACTAACAGGTCATTAGCAAGTCCACTCTGGGGATCCAGTGAGAGAAGGGGTTGGCCAGCTAAGGCCTCTGGGCCAGTTCTTCCTAGCAGACTGTTTTTGCAAAGCCTGTGAGCTAAGATAGTTTCTATAGTTTTAAAAGATTATAAAACAAAAACAAAGAAGAATATGAGACAGAGACCATTGCAGTTTGTAAAGCCACATTATTTACTATCTTACAGAAAAAAAAAAAGTACTAACTCTTGGAGAAAGGCATGGAAGAGACTCTTCTGTTGCATAATTGTGCAAAAACTTCTAAAAATGAGGGTGGAGTAGAAACCCACCTTATAGGGAAAAACCCTGCAGCCCACCATACCTCACATTAAGTACTATAATGTAAGGCAACCACTGAACGGATGTAAAGCTTGTGGTGCACTGAGAATAACGGTAGTAACGCAAAAACCCAAGCCCTGCTCACAGAGCTCACCCAGCTGAACTACTCACTAGGTCAACTCAACCCCTTCCCGTGGACAGCCTGGCAGGAAAAGAGGCATTCCCATTTCCAGGATCTAATTCCCATTTCTAATTATTTATGCCAGGATCTTTGTTTCCCTACATATAATTTCAATATTTCAATTTAAAAAACTTTAAGATGGAAAAAGTAGCCAGAAAAAATAACCTATTTTCAAGTGATAAAACAGTCAACAGAATGAGGACTGGACATGAGCCACATGTTAGAATAACCCAAAAGTAACTAAATAATAACTACAATCAGTATGGTAAAGTATCCATTTAAAAAGATGGAAAAACATGCAAGAACAGACACTTTCTAGAAAAGGCAAGAAAGCAGACTTGAGTCAGCCCAGCTGACACTAAGTTCAGGCTGCTAAGACCTATTTTGGGCTTTTGTCCTGCTGATTATAATTTTATACTATTTGAAGCCACTAACTTTGTGGCAATTTGTTACAGCAGCACTAGAAAACTAATATGAACACAGATATAAATTCTCAAAAATATTAGCAAATAAAATTCAGCCATGTAAAAGAAAGATACTGTATCACGAGTACATGTAATTTAAACCAAGAATGTCGCGATGGTTCAATCTTTGAAAAACCAGTCAATGCAATTCAGCATGCAGGAACTAGAAGACAAAAAGTGCACATATGGCCATCCCAGTGGGGGCAGTGCGATGATTAATCTGTGTGTCAGCTGGGCCATGCTACCCAGATATTCGGTCAAACACTATTTCTGTGAAAGTAATTTTTACATGGGATTAACATTTAAGTCAATAGACTTTTATTTCAAATAAAATAAGCCATTCAGATTGTAGATGCTTTTTTCTCCTTTTTTTTAATTGCATAAGTTTCAGGCATGCAACATTATACTTCAACATCTGCATATACTACAGAGTGGTCACTTCCAAAAGTCAAGTTACCACGGGTCACCATACAGTTGATCCACTACACCCCTTTTGCCTACCCAAATCAGTAGACTGAGTAAGTTAAACTGCATTCCGTAAGGTGAGTGGGCCTCATCTAATCAGTTGAAGTCATTACCTCTCCAGTAAGTAAGAGGGAATTCTGCCACAAGACAGCCTCCGCAGACAGACGCTGTGTCAGCTCTCACCTGGGTCTCCAACCTGCTGGCCTATTTGCAGATTTTGAACTTTCCTGCCACCACAAATATTTATATTTTAGAATAAGTCACTTCTGACACGTAGATAGATGATAGATAATAGAGAGATAGATGGATAGATAGATAGACAGACAGACAGATTGATTTCGATACATATGTGCATAGATCTATCCAATTGCTTCTGTTTCTCTGGAGAACCCTAACATGCAATGCAGGCACTTGACAGAATCTATCATCCATTCCTGAAAATAAGGAATAGAAAAACTCTTTCTTAACCAATACAGGGCCTCTTAGAAAAACCAACAGCTACCATCATACTTAATGGAGAAACACTTTCATTGCCACTGTAAAATTGAGAACAAGTCCAGGATCTCTACTCTCAGCACCTCTGTTTACATTGCACTGGGGTCGTAACCAGTGAAGTTAGGTGAGAAGAGAAACAAGTGACATCGATATTGGAAAATAATAAATAAGACTGTCTTTATTCATAGATGAAGCAATTGTCTAACATAAAATCCATATATAATCCGCATATAATTGTTAGAATTAAAAAGAATGTTTAGAAACATTGCAGGATGCAAGATGAATATACAGAATTCAAGTGCATTCTATATAGTAAAAATGAACAATTGGAAGTTAATATTAAATTTACATTTAAAACAACATTAAATTGATATTGTATAAGCAATATCATAAAAATACATATGAAAAATATATATTAAAATAGGTGTGCAAAATTATAAAATATTGATGAAGGAAATTAAAGAAACCCTAAATAATTGCACAATACACATGATAATTACATTGGAAGACTCAGTATCATTAAGATGACAATTCTCCTCTAATCTACAGATTCAATACAATTCCAATCAATTAGTCTTTTTACTAGAAATTGACAAACATTTTCTAAATTTATATGAAGAGGCAAAGGTCTAGCAAAAGAACAAATTTGGATGATGTATGTTACCAGATTTTGTCTTCATGGAAACCTACAGTAATCAAGGTAGTGTGGCATTTGCATAAGGGAAAGATTTAACCAATGAAATAAACAGTCAAGAAGAAAAGCTAAAAATATATAGTAAATTAATTTAATATAAAGTTGCCAAGGTAATCAAATATAGAAAGGATGTCTTTTTCATTAAGTTCTGCTGTAAAATTGAAATATCCAAATTTAAAAAAAATAAGCCTGAACTTAATTTCACTAATATACAAAAATTAACTCAAAATGGATCATAGAACTAATTGTAAAAACCAAAACAAACTTTAAGGCATAGACTACTTAAATGCAACGCATCAATCAAAAACATGAAAGAAAAAAATGAGAAATTGGAATTCAGCAAATTTATAGCTTCTGTCTTTAAAGAGAAAAGAGAAAAAATGCAGTTGACAAACTAGGAGAAAATATTTGCTAATGCAGATCTGCTAACAAGTTTCTATCACAATATGTACAGAACTCTTACAACTCAATAATAAAAAAGTCAACAAAATGATATAGGCAAGATATTTGAACAGATTTCACCATAGAAGAGATATTGATGGCAAATAAGTATACAAAAACATGGTTCACATCTTTAGTCAAAATCTTTAGTAAAATGCAAATTGAAAACCACAATGAAACACCACTATGCACCTACTGGAGTCGGGGGATGGAAAAAAAGATAAGCTTACCTGATGGTATTGCAACTCATGCATTTCTGGTAAGCATGCAAAATGATTTAGAAATGATTTAGATTTCTACCCAGTAGAAATAAAAACACTGCATCTGATTGGTTGTTCTTCTCCATTTTGTTTGGTTCTTTTTCTGGAGTTTTGTTCTGTTCATTCATTTGGGCCATGTTTATTTGTCTCCTCACTTTGACAGTGTACCTGTGTTTGTTTTCATGTATTAGGTAGCATTACTATGTCTCCCAGGCTTAGTAGAGTGGTCTAATGTAATCGGTGTCCTATAGTATCCAGTGGCACAGCCTCCCCTATTACTCAAGCTGGGTACTCAAGGTATGCCCACTTTGTTGGCTGTGTACACCCTCTTCTTGTAGTTGACCCTTGATTGCCGTTGGTATGTCCAAGGTCAACCACTGCCTGAGTTCTGTATAAGGTCACAAGCATTAGTTACAAAGAGATCTACAGATGTCTGTTACTTGTGCTTGGCTTGGAGGTGCCCAGGTGAGGCCAAGCTGTGAACCAAGGCTGGCTGCTGCCAGTGCAACCCATGGGGTCACTTAGCGAGATAACTGGTTATGGAAGCCAGATGCTGCTTGTTTGAGAGAATTTAGGAAAATCTGAAGCATGGGCCAAGACAACCCATTTATATGGAAAGGCCACTGGAAATAGCTTGGGTGGGCTTGAAAGTTGGGTTGGGCAACATTTCAAGGAATCACCAGGATGGGTCAAACAGTGTGAGCCAAGTTGATGGAGTCTCACATATGGCACCTGCCTGCTGGCTCTGTCGGGGGGAGGGCACAAAAAAGGAACAATGGCCTCTGCCAGCAGTTCTGTCTGGGAGAAAGCTGTCTCCCAGCTCTCACCCTAATGGTAGACAATTCAGTTCTTCCTCATATGCCTTTAAATCCGCTGCCCTGGCAGTGGAGCTCACAGGGAGTGAGTCCAAATGAGTCTGTGTGTGAGCCCTTTAAGAGGAACTGCCTGGGATTTGATAAATCTCTGTCTCCCACAAACTCAATCCCTGATAGTTTTTATAGCCAAAAGTTATGGAGACTTATCTTCCTGGCATTGAAACCCTGGTCTGGGGGGCCTGATGTGGGGCTGGTACCCTCACTCCTGAGATAACCCTCCCAATTTTTATCCACCACACATGGATGTGGGACCAGCCCATTCTGTGTCCCTATACCTGTGACCAGTTTCAATGTGGTTTCTTCTTTAATTCCATATTTGTAGAACTTCCATTCAGCTCAATTTATGATGGTTCTGAATGATGTTTTTTCTATAGTTTAGTTTTAATTTTGACGTGGTTGTGTGAGCTGTGTTTACCTAGGTCACCATCTTGACTGGAGGTCAAAACATTGGTTATAAGGTTGTTCAAGGAACTCAGCAAGGATCTCAACAGCATCAAAAAGATCCAGTCAGAAAAGAAGGATACAGTATTTGAAATATAGAACAATTTATAGGGAATTGACAGTAGAGTGGATGAAGCTGAGAATGAAATCAGCTGCTTGGAACACAAGGAAGAAAAAACAACCAATCAGATCAGCAAAAAGAAAAAAGAATCCAAAAACAATGAGGATAGTGCAAGGAGCCTCTGGAACAACTTCAAGTGTACCACATTCACATCTTAGGGGTGCCGGATAAAGTAAAGACAGAGCAAGAAATTGGAAACCTATTTGAGAAAATAATGAAAGAAAATTTCCATAACTTGGTGAAGGAAATAGATATACAAGCCCATAAACACAGAGAGTCCCAAACAAGATGATACCAAAGAGGCCCACTCCAAGACACATCATAATTAAAATGCCAAAGATTAAATACAAGGAGAGAATCTTAAAAGCAGTAAAAGAAAAGCAGTTAGTTACCTACAAGGGAGCCCTAATAAGACTGTCAGCAGAATCTCAAAAGAAACTTTGTGGGCTAAAAGAGACTGGCAAGAAATATTCAAAGTGATGAATAGAAAAGACTGACAATCAAGGTTATTCTATCCAGAAAAGCTATCATTTAGAATAAAAGGATAGACAAAGAGCTTCCCAGACAAGAAAAAGCTAAAGGAGTTCATCATCACCAAACCATTATTATATGAAATGTTAAAGTGTCTTCTTTAAGAAGAAGGTCAAAAATTTGAGCAATGAAATGGCAATAAATACATATCTATCAACAGTTGAATCTAAAAAACAAAATAAACAAACAAGCAGAAGAGAAACAGAATCATAGATTCAAACACAGAGACTGTTTTGATGGTTGCCAGTTGGGAGGATGGGTGAAAAAGATGAAGGGATTAAGAAGTACAAATTGGTAGTTGCAGAATAGTCATGGGGATATAAAGTGCAGTACACAACATGGACTAGCTAAAGCACATATATGCATGGCCCATGGACACAGACAGTGGTGTGGGGATTGCCTGAGGGAGTGGAGGGTGGCTGGGTAGATGGGGACAAAGGGGGAAAAATTGGTACAACTATAATAACATAAACACTAAAATATAATTACAAAAAGAAATTTAGTAGTTGTTCTTTTTGGCACTTTCAAACTATTTCTCTTTTTTTCAATTAACATTCTTCTAGACATCTCACCACACTTCCCACCTCCTAACTATTGCTCGGCATATTGCCTTTCCCTAAATTTTAAGATTTATAGTGCTGTATTTTCTTTTGTAATTATAGCTGGTATTTGGTCTTAATTCTTTTCTACTAGGCAGGGCTTTATTATTTCTGATCTCTTCATTTTGATTTACCTTTTAATTGTTTAGATTTTGTGAATAAGAATTTTATTCAGGAAACATTCATAAATACTATATTTCTTAAATATTGATATGTCTCTTGCCTTTATATTTGAAAGAGAATTTAGTTCAGTTTAAGACAACTGGGTTATACTATTTTTTCTTGCAAAGTTTTATAGATATTGTTTGAAAGAACATTTTATCCTTGAATATTGCCTTGAAGAAGTCTGAAATCACCCAAATTTTCAAATTCTCCCCCTCCCTATTTTAGGAGTTTTAAAAACTTATTTCATGTCCAGAAGAGTTGTTGTTACCTTGAAATCTGGTACCTTTATTAAGACTTAATTCAGTGTTGACTATTCCATACCAAACTTTTCTTGGACACAGTGTTCATTTTTCTGTTATATTTTAGTATAATTTCATATTTAATTTAGTAACTTGTTTTTACTTTGTCTTCTATTTCAGTCATTCCTAATTACCTTGGTCTCTATGTTTTAAAATTTATTTTGCTTGATATTCTTAAGCTTATTCTTTATGTCCTCGACTTTCATTTTTAAGCATCTATTTATCATGAGACTTCTAATGGTAAGAAGCCAAGAAACTGTTAGAATATTCTTGCAATATGGTACATGTGTTCAATGCTTTTCTTTAGTACATCTGTTTTGTTGGACACGGTTTATATCGCAGGAGTCTCCATGAACCCTTTCCTCACAACTTGTGTTCTGAGGCCACATGGAAGTCACTGGGCATAAGTCAGATCTGAAGTAGGCTGGCCATAATCAGGAATGGTGGAAGACAGACTGAATTTGCTTAAGATGGGTCTAATGAATTTTGGGATCCTAAATAACTTAGGGAGTGGACTTTCATCTGTATTAGTATCGTGAAAGTGAGTAAGTTTGGGAAATGGGTAAGAAATTAAATCAAAGTACAAGGAGGGTCACAATAGCAAAAAGTGCTCAGAAAGTTACTCTTTTCAACTGCTTGCTGCAGTACTATACAGGCTGGGCTGCCTTTAGGTAAAAGTCTAAGATTTGAGTCTCGAGATACCACAGAACATTGTAATTAAAAGTGTTGACATAAAATATTTTATTACAAATTTTGTGAATAAGCAAGTCAAATATTTTACATAATTATGACTTTTGGGACTCAATCATTCACTAATTTCTTGATTTTCAAGTCCATAATTAGATAATTTTTAAAGTAATATAATATGCATGAAAAACATACTTCACTAAAAGACTGAATGATATAATTTTGGAAAGAAGTAAAGTAATAAAGGAATATCAAAGATATTTTTCCAATACTTATATCTAGTGATATAAGGGTTCTTGGAGTACTAAAATCTTAACCAAATTTTATATAAGTAAGTAAACAGTGCTTCCCAACTCAAATACTATGCATAAATGCTATCCTATGAATTCCTTTTTCCTAAATTTCTTCAACTCTTTCTCTCTATTTTTTTAGTCCTTTCCTTATTTTTTCCTACTTCTAATTTTTAAACACAGATAGTAAGTCTAGTTTGATCACCTAGAAATTAAGACAGATTTCATGGGTTAACACTAATGGGGATGCTTGGCCATCAAACCAAGACAGTTCAAATCCAGGGTATCTTAAGACCCTACAGGTGACTTTTTTGGGAAATATTTTCTTCTTGAAAATTCTGTGTAATCTCTGGTAAATCTTATAATTTTGTCTTCCAAGATTTGCAACATAACCTGAAAACCCCGAGTCAAAGTTTTTCTTTTCTCTCCAGGCTACACTGAGCAGCCAGGATAAGACAGGCAGGATAAATAGGAAGTCAGACACCTAAGGAGAACAGCAGGTAGGGCAGGCTCATAAAACAGAGGCGGCCCTGCCATATGTGGTCATCTGGCAGCCCCGTGAATCAATCACAAAGACAAGCACCTTTGATCTACTTGAAAGGCTAAAGATGTGAAATACAAACTTGAGTGACCTTTGAACTTTTCCACATGAGCAGTTCACCCTTGTTCCTTGAATACTTTTTTCCTCTAAAATTCCACACCACTTCAGTTGAACCCATGCGATCTTGTAATTTTCCTACCTCTGTTCTTGTCCATTCAGCAGCATCAGAATGTGCTTTTTTTTGTAAAGGTGGCTTTACAAATTCTGATTTATAAAAGGTCACCTGGGAGCTAAGCAAAATGCCTTTTAATTGACCTCTTAATTGCTCTCCCTGCTTCTGCCCTTGCTCCTTTTCTGTTCATCCTCAACACAGCTGCCAGAGCAACCTCAAAATCTTACTCCGGGCAAGTGTCTTCTCTTCTAAATCTCTCCAATGACTTGGGAACAGATGAGAAGTCGTCTAAGATTTTACACAGACCCAACTGTTACCACTTCTCTGGTATAATTTTCTATATATATCCTTCAGTTATCTTCTTCTTGTCATCCTGCCTCCTTGAATTTCTTCCACTGCTCCAGGCACTTCTGCTTTGATGCCTTTGTACTTTCTGTTCACTCTGGCTGGAGCCCTGCTCTTCCCAGGGAGTGCATGGGACTTGCTCCCTTTCTTTGTTTAGATTTCAGCTTAAATACTTTATTAATGATGCCCTTCCTGATTCCTCTTTTAAATAGCAAGTCTTCCACTCCAATACTTCTGATCTACTCTATTGTGCTGTATTATCCTTGTTGGCATTTATACATCTGTATACACACAAATATGTAAATTATATCTATAATATATATATTATATATACTAAAACACACATAAAATCATATATTTTTATTTATTTACTGTCTTGCAAATTGGAATATTCTATGTTAGCAAAATTTTTTCTGAACAGTTCACTGATGAACCATCTTCTAAAGCAGTGCTAGCTGGGCAAATAACAGGTGCTCAGCAAAGTGTGTTCAATGAATGATAAAATGAGGGTTCCTAGAATATACTTTACAATCAGCAGTTTGCTTTACATTAGAAGGAGAAATAAAATGCAAAGTGTAGGGATGGGTTCTAAGACAACGATAATGTCCCCGGCATAAATGAACACGGTCATTCCTAGGCCCGGCTGCCAAAAAGACCGAACTCTAGTTCCTGTGAGCCCCCTGCAATCTGCTTTTATGCTATTGCCACTTTTTCTGACCTGATTTCCTGACCTCCATGTTTCTGATGAGGGGTGGCTTCTTTATTCTCAGATTTCTGACCATATTTTACGTTTGATATTTAACTCACTCCTTAAGAGGGTATGGATCCTATAGTCATAATAGAGGCCAGTATGTGAAATCAAGCAAGATTCATGCTAACTCTCTTCATCTGCCTTCTCCTTGTGACCCTCGTCTTCCTCATTGAGTGCCACCATCGAGCCAGCGGTATGCTAACCAGATTTTTTTCTCTACTCTTCCATGTTGAGACTGTTTTTAAAAAGTTACCAATTTATCTGTATTTTTATATCACTCTTTTTCCATTTAAGTTTATGCTAGACCATTTCTTGAACCTCTTCCAAGCTGAAGCATTCATCCAAATTTCATAATTTTAAAACTTGTATTTGGTCAACATGATATATAAAATATAAGCTCTATAATAGACTTGATTCTACTTGATCCAAACTTAAAGGCCCTGTTAACAAATAATTTAGAAAGTGCCAATACTCCAAAGTCTTGGTATTAATTTTAAAATCAATTGAAGTCAAGAATGACTCTTTTAAAACCTCAGTTATTAAAAATTACCAATTAGAAATTCTGGGAAACAAGCAAACAAAGACAGAGGTAATATATTCTTCTTTTTAATAAAACCAGAGAAGACATTTCCTATATTTCTTATTACTGGATCTTTATCTGCATGTTATTATAGGAAGTTGAAGCAATTCTCAAAACTGAAGTATATGAAATCTTCAAAATTAAATTAAAATGGTAACTTTGGACAGCTGAAGAGAGAGGACATGACTCAGATGAAGTATAGAAGAATTTGTGTGTGGGATGGAGAGCATGCAAAATCGAAGGAAAGAGTATTCAACATATTAATATATTCTATGATGTAGAATATATATGATATGTTATATAACATGTAATGCTTAATTTTACTTTATTTCTGGCTCTAAAATAAAGCAAAACATGTTTGGTTTACATGGCCAGTTTACTCTATGTTATGTGCAACCTAGGGAAAGAAGTGTTGTGACAAATATAAAAATTCAATGCTTATATTGATCATATGAACAAAGGAGAGAAATGAAAGTTTTGTATCTTTCAAGTTAAAATTAAAACTTTCCTCCTCTAAACTATTATTTGATTTGACTTATCTGTGATCATAACATGTAATTTATTTTTTAAGGAGAATTCAAGAAGAGCATTTAATATGTATATTTACTGAAAGAGGTTATAGGCTTGTTAGGAAACACTAACATAGATGATTATTCCATATAACACAGTAAAATGAAACTTGTACAAGAGAAAAATATGAGAGACGTATAGGAAAGTTATGAGAGAAAGAAAATGGCAGATGGAGAATGCAAGCCATCAATCCAAAAACTATTTACTTAACACTTATTATGTGTCAGACGCCATCTTAATTTTAACTAAGGCTACCTTCAGTCTTAAATAACCATGAATACCATAGAGAGTTTAGGTGGTGAAGAACAAATAAAATCTGTCTTGAGCTGCAGATCTGGGATCGTATGTTTGGTCACAGGCCAGCACCTCTGCTGTTGGATGCAAATCCAGGCCTTGGTTACTATAAATCACTATAGGCATAGACCTTCTGGGCTAGGCTGCTTGTAAATCACCCAAATGATGAATATTATATATGTGGCTGGAAGAGGCCACTACACACAGTTGGACGTATCAGAAACAAGGACGCTTTGATTCGTGATTACATGACCCAATAATGGAAACAGTCAATGTGGTGTGAGAGAAACTTGGGGCTTTAGGTGAGTGAACAGGGTAGTCACCTCTGATCTCATGCCAGAGTGGTACGTTAGTTATACTTGCTGGACAGACATTGACGCATCATCCCCATCCCAGGTCCAGAATTTGCATTAGCATTCCCTCTTCGTGTTGTTCATTATACTGGTTTGGACAAATGTGTAATAATCATGTATCCGTCATTATGGTTTCTTACAAAGTCTTTTCACTGCCCTAAAAGTCCTCTGTGCTTTCCTTCCCCCTAACCCCTGGAAACCACTGGTATCGTCACTGTTACCGCAGGTTTGTCTTTCCCAGAATGCCATATAGTTGGAATCATACAGTAGGTAGCCTTTTCAGATTGGCTTCTTTCACTTAGTAACATGCATTTTGTGGTTTGATAGCTCATTTCTTTCTAGCACTGAATAGTATTCCATTGCTTGTGTATACCATGATTTATTTATTCATTCACCTACTGAAGGACACCTAGGTTGCCTCTCTTGGCTTGGACAAATTTTGAATACAATTTGAATAAAGCTGCTAGAAATATTCATTTAGACATAGGTTTTGTTGTAGACATAACTTTCTAATTCAGTTGTGTAAATAAAAAGATCTCAATTACCGGAACCTGTGGTAAGAGTATTCTTAGGTTTGTAAGAAACCATCATCTTCCAGAGGGGCCGTACCGCTCATCATTCTCACCAGCGCTCAGAGCTCCTGGCGCACCCTTGTTGACTGTGCTCTACATTTTATCTTATCAGCAGGCATTGTTGAAGGTTTCCAGACAGGAAAAGGTATTAATCATGACAATAATTAGGTTTCTGTTTAGAAAATAATTCACACTTCTTAGGACAGGCACTTACATGAATAATATTGTAAGGCAATGAATAAGTGGGTGGTATGAAACAATAATAAAAAAAGGCTAAACATGCTTGAGACTTTTCTTCATATACTTACCTGAGAAGATGCTGAGGGTACCAATAGTGGGGGTTAATAGATGAAACACGCATGCTTGGGCTTTATAAAAGTATTCACTGTTGAGGGTTACAGACAGGGACCCACTAATGTCTGGCCAGTTTTTAGTCTGAGAATTCGATAATGTAAGAGTTACAAAAAACTTCCTCATCTGCCCTGTTACACCAAAGACCAGATATTAGCCCATTATTTTATTGTATTTCTTTCCTTTGGCTTGGCTTGTATGGGTAGTGATATATTTAGGAAAGAAGTGACTCATAGATCTCATTTTCAGTCTTTAGTGGTGAAAAAAGGAAAATACTATTTTACAGAGATCACTTACCCTCAAAATTTATACGAGGCAATAACCTAAACTGTGTAGTTCACACAAGGTAGTTTTAGGGTATAGAGAATTATAAAAAATTGTTTAAATTATTTGAGTTTTGACCTGCCTTGAACAAAGTTAAAGATCTAGTGAATTGTACTATGTTAAGAAATAATAAATATCTTCTACATAAAATCTGGGCATTTGATTTATTGAATTGAGGGATTGAGTTCTTTAGTTCTGCAGAAATACTTGGTGTTTAATTGTGCTTCTTTTTACATCCATTATATGTCTTTATATTTTTCTTTCAAGGAGAGCTAACAAGCAGTAGTAAACTTCTATATCTTAGCAGAAATGTCATTAATTATTAGTCAAGGTCCAACCAGTCAAGGTAAAGCTTTAAAGCAAAGGGAATTTAACCCAGGGAAGTGATGAAAGAGCTGGCAAGCTATAGGAGGGACGGTGAGGAAACCCAGACATTAAATGAACTGGAATCGAATACCACAACTTGTTGGAGGCTAAAGACAAGAGCTAAGCTAATTAGGGGTTGCCTGGGGTAACTGAAGGGTCCAGGAAGTACCTGGAATCATGTCGGGTTTTGTCATGTAGGAGACATAAAGCTATCAGGACACACAGCCACATTCAGGGGCTTCTGGAAGCAAAGGAGATAAGGGAGAGTTGGAATCGTTCTTTTCATACCCATGCTCTCCAGACTCCCCCCACTGTTACCCATGGGTTGAATCCAGCGTTAACATAGCCTATGATACACAGCAGGAATCAACATCCCTGTGACGCAGAAAGGCAAAGTTGAATAAATGGCAGACAGTCCAAGACAGCATCGCTAAAATACTACTTGGTAACGCTATAGATTTACTATCTTTTCTCCATGAGGGGGGACCCCCCAAAACCTGGAATTTTCTCCTGGAGGGCAGGCCCCTTGTAGAACAGGCTTCCCCCACTAGGTGAGTGTTCTAGGAGCCTGTCTGTATCAATATACCAGCTGGAGTTGTTGTGAGAGTCTGCATTTGGCTTCAGTGAATGTTTTTGAAGACTCTTTCAACACATTTGCCCATTTCATGATGGATGATTTACAAGTGCGCCTGCCTATACCATGCTAAGTATTCAGCAGTTTTTGACCAAGCATGGCATAACCCTCATTCCCCACCCTCTTTAGTCACCCCTTCTCTCCCCAAGTAGCATTTTTTTTTGTTGTTTCCTGGATGAAAAAAGTCCTCAAAGGGAAACATTTTGCCAATGTAGAAGAGATGAAACAAACAATGGCAGAAGCACTAAAAGGAATCAAATTCCATAAGTTCAAAAACTGTTTTGAACAGTGGAAAAAAAATCTTGATAGGTGCATTGCATCAAATGGAGAGTACTTTTACGGTGACTGAAGTTTAAACATGTGAGAATGAATACACAATTTTTTTATAAATAAGTTCCACTTTTGGGGGGTCCCCCCCGGTACATATTGGGGCTGGGAAACATTAATTGGACTAAGTTCTTTTAACTTTATATTCATCATTTGAATAAATAAAGCAAATGAGTCCAACAAAACTATCCTTATGGGAACATTTACTTTAGAGTTTATATTTTGACATTTTTTAAACTTAAAATTCATAAAGTGTATTTCTGTCTTTTTTCTATATTTAGTTAATTGTGGGAGTTTACAGGCTTCTTAGCATTTTGATAATCTTAAAAAAAGGAAGCTTTAAGATGATAACATGTTGTCTAAATATGTATCCCATAATAATTTGATTATCAAAGTAATACAAGGTGCTTTTCAGTAATTTATTCTGTAAGTGTAAAAATGTCACTAAATTGGAAGCCTAATATATGATTCAAGCTGTTATATGCCAATATCCTTAAAAGATAGCTTGACTCCAGGCCTCCTGCTTTATATTGCTTTTCTATACATGTGGGCACAGACCTAAAGTTTCCTGCCTCCATCTGTTCGGTGGGCATTATCATTTGATACACAGAAATAAGGTTTAAAATTTTTAACTAGTTAGTCTTTCCAGACTTTAAATGTTTGATCTTTAAATTTAGTTTTTATTCCAACAAACTGCTCTTTCGTGATCATAACACATTCAGTACCCTTGCATAGCAGGATAACAAATTGTTCCCCTCTAAATTTATTCCAGATCATTTCATTGGTAAATGCAGTGTTTCTCAGACTGGGTCTGGAGCATTCTTCTTGTGTATCCTTGATTTACCCATCTAGTATATACAGGTGTATTGCCTTGTATTTCGAAGACAAAAGGTGGGTTTTTAAATTCAAATAAGATTGAGATTTATTTTATGACTTAAAAAGAATCTTCCAAATTGAAATATGTATTAAAGCATGGCAGTCTCTCTTAATCAACATATGAATGTAAGTTCTCATAATACCTTGGAAACAAAAACACCTGAAGTGTTTTTCACCGTACTCAGTGTCTTGTCTCAGTGATAATCAAAGTAAGGTAAGATTGTATTATATAAGATAAAATTTAACAAAGTACATCAAAACTTGTCAAAAAATCAAACAACAGTCATTGAAAGGAGGTAGTCAATGTCAGTTCTATAAAAAGGGACAACCCTAAAACCAAATGTAAGTGTCCACAGTACTGAAAAAACAGTCAATAATGGCCAAGAGAGTCTCTCCATCCTGGTTGGCATGTGGTCCACATTTATATCAACCACTACCAATAAGATAATATAACAATCTTGACTTTAATCACTTCCTGTATTATTCTTCTCAGACTGTTATGGCAAAATACCATAGATTGGATGGCTTTACCAAGAGACGTTTATTTCTCAGAGTTCTGGAGGCTGGGATGTCCAAGATGAAAGTGCCAGCAAGGTGGGTTTTACTCCAAAACCCCTTATCTTGGTTTGTAAGTGGCTGCCATCTATCTGTGTGCTCACATGATTTCTTTTTGTGTATGTGTGGGGAGAGAGTGAGCAAACTCTGATGTCTCTTCTTATAAGGGTACTAACCCCATCATGGGAACCCCACTCTCATGACTTCATCTCCAAATACCCCAAAGACCCCAAACTACAAAGAGACCATCTCCAAATACTGTCAGATTGGGAGGCAGGGCTTCAACATAATACCTTCTCAGTAACCTTCTGATTATCATTTAGTTTGAACCCCTGCTTTCACCCCAGATGAGTAGGAGTTATAGAGACGGGCTTTGAGCCAGGATTGTGATGTAGCAGGAGTTCAGGTCAGTAAAGGAGAAGAAAGACAGGTTCACAGGCTTCAGTGTGTAGAAGTTAAACAGGATATTATGAAGAATTCAAAATGACAAGCCCATTGTGTAAATGTACCACAGTTTTTTGATCCACTCATTTACTGATGGGCACTTAGGATGTGTGACAGCATGGATGGAACAGGAGAGCATTACGCTAAGTGAAATAAGTCAGGCAGGGAAAGACAAGTACCATATGATCTCACCTATAAGTGCAACCTAATCAACAACACAAATAAGCAAGCAAAATAGAACCAGAGGCATGGAAATAAAGAGCAAACTGATAGTGACCAGAGGGGAGAGGTGAGGGAGATAATGGGAAATAAAGGGGAAGAGTCAAGTCAAGGAACCGCTATAAAAGACACATGGACAAAGACAACAGGCAGGGGGAAGACTGAATGTAGAAGGTGGGGTTTGGGTAGGGCAGGGGAGAGTAATTTAATCTTTTAATTATTTATATTTAGAAACAAAACTTATTATTATCTTCCAGGGCATTATTTTGCATATGGATATCATTATTGCTTTCTAGAGTTACATTTTTAATGCATAGGCATAAATAAAAGAACTAAAAATATTTATATGGATACAGAATTAGTATTACCCATGTACAGTATGTATCCTTATTTTTCCCTAAAAAATTTGGGCAAAATAGTGTGCATTATATATAGCAAAATACAGTATTTGGTTTCTCATTTAGACTTTACTATACAGAAAGAATATTTTAGATAATATTTTAATTTGCATGGCAGTTCTATATTTTGTTTTAAATACTATATTAAACAAATTGACCTTGCATTTTACATACTAGCATCTTGTTTGCTTGGAAATTGTAAGTTCTTCTATCTGAATACGAATGACTCTTGTACACTATAGAAGTAAGGTTTTGACAGCAAAGTTAAGTGACAGAGCAACATAAAATGGATCTCACACTATGGAAAGTTCTGCTTCTCCTGACTGTTCCTTCTCTAAGATGTCATCTTGTATCAGCCAGAGTGTTAATTTGCAAAACGTATTCTCCAAATCTCAATTACCTTGAACAGAACAAAGATTCAATCACAGTCTAAATCTAATTAAAGTCTTAGTTGGGAGAAATGGCTCTGCTCCACCTTGTCATTCAGGGATCTAGGCTCAGTTCATATAGTGGCCCCCACCTGGGGCCTCAGTTCTTTGCTTATTTATGAACCAGACAAAAGAAAGAGGAGAATTATGCAGAAAGTATATTAATGAAGTCTGGACACGGCATGAATTCTTTGTCCCCACTTTTCACTAAAACATGGTTTCATGAATTATTCACATGGTCCCATACAACTGCAAGGGTGACCAAGAAATGGCATCTAAATATGTGTCCAAATGGCAAAGGTATCTAGGAAAGGTAAACACGTATCTCGTACCTGCTTGATCGTTTATCTCACAATCACTCCATAGAGCCTCTTCATCAATGGAAAAGCTATAGAAAAGGAGACTGATAACAAAAGACATCCCAAAATATGTTTATAAATGTTAACAGCTATCTTATATTTTCTAAAATATGGATTAACTAAAATCTGGACATTGTATCCTTCATGTGTACAAAGTCAATTTAACATGATTTGAGGCTTCTCTGTGAAACGCACCAAATGTTCCAGAAACAATAGTTCTTTGTTTAGTATGAATTGAGAGAATTGTTTCCAGTAAATTTAAAACAAATTCTTGAATATCTTTAGCATTAGCAGATTTGTTGTTATTTGAGAGCTTTGGTTCCAGTTCTTCATGGTTGTTTGTTTGTTTATCATATAAACATTAATTTTTCTTGTAAACTCATATTTCAATAGATGGAAACATTTATGCACTTGCTTCAAGGAAGAACTCATCAGTGGTTTTTTGAGAGAAAGCCTTAGTGCTACTAACCTTGAATAATCAGGGAAGAATCTTTCAAACCAAGGTCTAAGGTCAAAAGTTGGCTGTAACCATAGCTGATATACAATGCCTTCTACCTTGTATCAGAGGGAAGAAATAAACTCTTCATTTATTTTAATTAACCCTAGAACTGTACTCTCTACTACAGTGCCCATTAACCACATGTGGCTACTTAAATGTAAGGTAATTAAATCACATTAAATAAAAATTTAGTTAGTCACGTTAGCCAAATGTCAAGTGCTCAATAGCCATATGTAGCTTGTGGCTACCATATTGGACAGGGCAGAATGCAGCATTTCTATCAATATTGTATTGCTATTGGAGAGCAGTGGTCTAGAAACATAGATTGCCAACCCGTAGCCGTGTGAGAGACAGAAAGACACAAAGAACTGAGGCCGGGGTGAACACTCACAGCAGGCAAGGGATGCCTGTTACTAATTTCTTTTTTGTTGTTGTTCTTTTCTCGTTCACAAACAAATCTGAATCTGTTCAGCACATTTTTTAAGAATCAGGCTTATTTATTGAGTGTTTGCTTTGATGACTGGAGGAAGGTGGCTAGCTCTTTGGGGACTTTTACTTATTCCTTGCAATAGCATAAAGACTGTTAAAGCAATTCAAAAGAAAGCCATTTTGTTTGGTGTGAATGGGAACAATAAATTAAGCACATAGCAATCTGACAATACTTAAAACAGCAAAATATATCGGTATACTCGTGACATGAAAGCCAATCAAAAAGGCCACTAAAATTTTTTCTTTGCTTCCCCCTCCTTTCCATCTACGCTCTCACTTTTTTTTTTTTTTAGTTCCTGGAACATTCCATTTTTTTTTTTTACAAGCTAACAAGTTTGATGTGGCCCTGTGTCTTATTCCCTTCCAGGCTTGCAGCTGTTTTGGCAACAGAAGAAAAAATCCCCATAACAAATCAAATAAAAGCCCTTTCTGTGAAGAGGAATTGGAAACAGCAGGCCTCAAAGAGGACTGCACATGAGATGCCTTGTTCTGGCTTTCAACACAACTCAAATCAGAAACACATTACCATAATCTGAAACAGCCCACTGCTAACACAAGACAGATGGCGGGTAATAACCCATGCATCATTAATAAATAAATTCCAGCATTAAAGGCTTTACAAAGTATGACAACATTATCTGGGCACAATTACTGGCCCTCTCCCACCCCCAACATCATTTCAGTGTGTTATGGGCTACGCTAGGGTATTTTTCTCCCCTCCAACTCCGTGGATCTGAAGGAAGTTTAAACACGGCACAAGTTTTAACCAGATGAAAGCTATCTCAGTGTACAGGACAGGTCTGAAACTCCATAAGGGAAAAATAAAATAGCTGCCAAAGTGTAATAGCTCCCATGTTCTGCTGTTGGATCAGCCGACGGCAATTTATTGCGCTGCCCTCCGCGGCTGGCCTCACCCGCCATGGTATGCCTGTGCCTGCAATGCGCTATACTCTTCAAGCAAGAATCTTGGCATCAGATTTGCCACAAAGCTGAAAGATATATGTGTGATTTCTCAGCTTTCCTTTTGCAAACGATACCATCTGTCTCTTCTCCCCCAGCTTCCCCCACCTAGGGGGAAAGAAAAAGCAATCTTTGATTAGATTGGAAAAAGAGAAAGGGAGAGGGAGAGAGGGAGGGAGGGAGGAAGGCAGGGGGAGAGAGAAAGAGGAGACAGAAAGAGAGAGAGGGTGAGGGGGACAAATTTGAACTCCATAAATGTTGAAAACTGCAAAAGAAAAAGCCATTTTTCAGATACCCAAAAACACCAATTACTTTGCTTTATTTTAGTTGGTCAATGGGATAATGTTCTTCCAACAGGATGTAAGATGTACAGGCATGTAGCAGAGGGCCGGGCAGGCCTCCAGTGATCATCTCTGGGGTTCCCCAGAGTTCCCAGGGTTCTGCAGCATTTCTATAAAGCCTGGGCTGCCACTTTCTAGGCATACCAACCTGAGCAAAAAAAAAAAAAATCAAGCATGGCAGGCCCAAAGATTCCAGAGAAATATAAGCTCTAGGACACCAAATATCAAGTTAGGTTCTCTCTATATGAAATTACATATTTCTTCTCAATAATGGGCAATATAAGCATTTTTCGGTCAGATGTACCTGGGTTATGTCTTTAATGAAAGAGATAAACTCTTTGGCATTACCTTATTTGATGAGTAAGGAGCTAGGGATAAAAAGTATAGTATGTTCTAAATTGGCTAATCCCAGATTACTAGAAGGTCAAGTGAAAATATCTCCATGGTGTCAACCAGTGACTCAAGTGTCACATGGATACGGTTTACTGTCTCTGAGCATAGAGTTGCTTCTCCCAGTCCAGGGCAATTTGGGGGATGGGGAAGCAGAAGGAGTTCTCTCTTTGAAACAGCTGTCCCCTATCTTTCTGCACCCAGAGAGCTTTCCTTCCACTTAGACGCCTGCATGTGCGACTGCAAAGTCTGCAAGACTTTCCTGATTAACATCTAAATCCTTTGCTTCTATCTCCTCCTCTTTCCCAAACTTAAATCAATATTTTTATGTGTACATATGTATCTACTTTCTCTTAATTGACTGTGTGTTTATCTCATTTCCTCCATTAAATTGTGAGATTCCTGAGGGTCAAAAGCATGTCTAATCTCTGCTCTAAATTCCCCTTAGCACCCGATACAGAGTGCTGCAGTCTAGCTAAATGAAATCACAATTCAGAGAGAAAGGCCAGGGCCCCTGGCAGTGCAGACTCGGACAGAGCCCATGAGTTCCAGGTGAGTTTGTTCCAAGACAGCTTTTCTTTGAGCTCTCTCCAGCTTTCTCAGGGAACAGCTGCTGAGGGATGGTCAGAAGGAGGTAAGTTAAGCTTTAATTGGTTCCTGAGGTATGCAATTTACTTTATGACCTGAACATGATGGAGGGAGTTTTAAATGCACTCTGATATTGAATCAGTAGACAGAGAGTAGAGAAAAAAAAAATCATATTGGTCAAGAGACTTGCTAAAAATGGCACATTTCGTAAAAGTCAGGATTAGTTCCGAAAAGTCTTGGTCTGTTTCCAACTCTGTAATTTCTGATATCACATTTAATATTCTTTCTCTTCTATCTTGTGGTAATTCCTGAGCAGGATGATTTACTAAACTATCATTTCATCAACATCATCATCACCTAGGTGAAAACAATAAACTTCTATTTGTTCATTTTAACCAGATTTAGTCCCTGTTGTCTAGTGTTTTAAGTCTCATACACACAAACATTGTAACTGAAAAACCGATATAATTGCACAGTCATTGTCGTTTGGATTGTTGTTTTTCCTTTAAGTAGCAAATAGCAAATTACGTCATGAGACTTACAAAAGAAGAACTACTTTTTTTTAAATAGTCAAAGTTTTTTTCAGGAAATCGACGAGTGATTTGTTCATTAATTAATGCATATTTATGTGTACCAGACCTTACACCAGCATTTAGAGTACAGCAATAAACAGATCTGGACGTGATAGAGCAGAAGAAATCAGTCAGAAGATGGGCTGGCTGAACAAAGAGGGCATTTTTTCTCAGAGAAACCCGATGAGGAGGTGGAGGATCAGTGAGCACTCTTGTGAGACCAACTAGAGGACTCAGGAGTGCAGAACCATTTTCTACGAACGCCAACTAGTCCAATGAAAAGACTACATTACTAGCACCATGTGTCCTTAAGAGATGGGCAGGGATAGGGTTTGTCACCTCCGTGAGAAACTTCCAACCACATTAGTAGCTATTTATTTTCTTTTTTTAAAAGATTTTATTTATTTATTTACTTTTAGAGAGAGGGGAAGGGAAGGAGAAACATAGGGAGAGAAATATCAATGTGTGGTTGCCTGTCATGCACCCCCTGCCGGGGACCTGGCCTGCAACCCAGACATGTGCCCTGACTGGGTATCGAACCAGCGACCTTTGGTTAGCAGGCCCGCACTCAATCCACTGAGCTACCCCAGCCAGGGCTAGTAGCTATTTATTTTCTATATGTCTGCCTGAAGTTCAAATAGTTTAATTTGACAAATATTTTTAAAGTTCTAGTGCCTCATGTTACCTGTGAAATGGGGAAAATTCTATACATCAGAGGTTATTTTGAGGATTCAACTTAGTTTGCATGTACTTAATAAGGCCAAGGAAGTTTATTAAGCAATTAATATATTTTAGCTGTTTTTCTTACTAAAAGTCAGATTCTCCATTGGACCTCTATGTACAAAATAGCCCATTTCCCTAGGAGCTTACAATCTCGGGTTAAGATCAACACAGGAAAATGAGTTTTGTATAATACAGTGATACCCAACTTAACTCTAGAAACATTTATTGATACCTACTCTGTTCCAGGCACTGATGGTACTACACCCCGAGCATGCCATTATGAAGAAAAGGGGACAAGGTCTCTGTCCTCATTGACTTTACACTTTAGTACAATAAAAAGCGGGGGGGAGCTTGATAAAAATTTACAGAATAAAAGTCAACTTGTAATTGCATATGTGTACCATGAAGAAAAGATATTACCAGAAGAGTGTTCAGTTGTTTCTAAACGTGCAGAGTGGTCAAGTGAGATAAGGACTTGTTACTGTTTCTTGAATTGGTAACTGGCTATTAACTACAGATTCTCACAAGAGCTAATTCGGAGGGGTATTAGTTGTGGAAATCAGATCAAAGTGGGTTGAAGAAGAGGAAGGGAGAAAGTGGAGACCACAATTCTACTTGCTACATACTTCTGAGAAATAAAAGAGTCTTGCCCAGAGTGGCTTGGAAATTCAGAGTAGGAGGGTTTAACCTAGCTTGTGGGTTCAGGGTCAGTCTCCTGGCATAGCTGACATCTGACCTGAATCTAAAGAATGAGTTATGCATATAAGAAATGTGAAAGACACTGTAAGCAGAAAGAATAGCATCACTAAATTTAGGTATGTACGAAACAGCAACATATGCATAAGATGGTTCACAAAAATGTCCAGATCTGATCATTTTCAAAAGTCTGGCCTGTACTATTGGCTTAAGGTATCTTAAGTCTAACTCTACTTTGCTTTGCCTAGTACACAACAATGATCAGGCTGGTTATATAAACCATCAGTGTAAACAAGCAGAAACTTTATTTTCTTTAATCTGGCCCTTTCTTTTTATTTCTCCCCCTTTGACTTAAACTGGCCTCACACTGACCCGCCCATGTCCCTCTCTCTTGCTTAATCAAGAAGCCCTTGGGACAGTGAGGCTCTGGTCAGCATCCAGAAGCATTAAGAACAAGGTCCTGGGTCTATTGACTACAGAGACAAAGTTTTCAATCACACTAAAGATAATATCTTGGCTTCAGTTGTGTTTTAGCTCTGGACCCAGGAAAGTGGAAAGTTCCCACCAAACAAATATGCGTGAAGTCAGAAAGAACAGCTCCATGGTTGACATTAGGACTGGATTCAATGATCAATTACCTCCTACTCTAGCACCAACCTAAGGTAGGTAGCAAGCGTGACCCTACCTCCTTTAGTCACTATGATTAATGATTATTTTCCTATGTAACCCATCCCCTGGAAGGCACTGGGGAGCCAGTTCTTCAAACATTAGCTCACCTGTGACTCCAGCCACAGCTTTTTTGCCTGTACAGTGATCCCTCACCTATCATGGGAGTTACGTTCCAGAGACCCCGCGATAGGTGAAAATCCGCGAAGTAGTAGCGTTATATTTATTTTATTATTTATATATATTTTAAGGCTTTATAAACCCTTCCAACACTCCTATAAACCTTTCCCACTCTCTTATTAACCTTCCCCACACTCTTATAAACACTTCATATGCTCTTAAACACTTTCTACACTCTTAAACCTACGTAATTTTAATCCCACAATATAGCAAAAACTCCGTGATACAGAATTAGATACATAGTTTTTAAAAACCCTTGATACAGTGAAGCTGCAATAAGTGAACTGTGATATAGCGAGGGACGACTATAAATTCCTGTTCGTGTCTTACTTGTTTTGTTTTTTTTTTAAGATTTTATTTATTTTTAGAGAGGGGAAGGGAGGGAGAAAAAGAGAGAGAAACATCAATGTGTGGTTGCCTCTCACGTGGCCCCCACTGGGGACCTGGCCTGCAACCCAGGCATGTGCCCTGACTGGGAATAGAACCTGCGACCCTTTGGTTCACAGCCTGTGCTCAATCCACTGAGCTATGCCAGCCAGGGCTCTTACTTGGTTTTGATGTGCACAGGCAAATGGACCCCTTCAGTCCGGTAACATCAGTTGCTATACTAACACCACCTAACTAATAGCCATACAACCAATGATGTAGAACAGTGAACAGTTATTTTTCCTCTCAAGACTGCGGATCATCTCAGTCATCATTTTGATCTGGGCCTGACTTGGGTAATTTCAAGTGGCCTTGCTTAGGCATGGATGGTCAACTACGAGTTGGCTATGGGCTGTCTGGCCTAATATGGCTTAATTTGAAATGACTCGGCTTCTCTAAGTGGTTTTTTATACTCCAGTAGACTACTCTGAGATTATTCTCATGGGACAGGGGGCAGAGTGGCAAGAGAGTCCTGCTGAGGCCGAGGCTTGGCACTGGCATCCTGTGACTCCCTCTGCACCCTATTGGTCAAAGTATGTCACAGTGGCCAGCCTACAATTTCAGGAGTGGGGAAGTAAATTCCACCCCTTGATGAGACTTGCTTTCAAGTAATGTTTTAATGGGTGTGGATGTGTGAGGAGTGGAAAATTAGAAGCATCTTTGCAACAAATTTATTAAATTGATAACTAATGCTTTTTAATTGTAATAATCCTTTAGATCGCGCCTCCAAAGAAAACTAAAACTTAAAATACTTCATGTTGGGATATTTCACCTGTCAGAATATATTTGTCCATGTGCACTGAGCATCTTGGTC
The DNA here is from genome assembly GCA_004026765.1 of Micronycteris hirsuta. Lineage (NCBI taxonomy): Eukaryota > Metazoa > Chordata > Mammalia > Chiroptera > Phyllostomidae > Micronycteris > Micronycteris hirsuta. The sequence continues at coordinate 41,917 of PVJI01004302.1, forward strand.
ACTATATAGGTAGATTTCAGGAGCTTAACAACCTTAATGCCATTCCTTGCCAACCTTTAAAATATGGATATAAAGTGGTATGAGTTGAAGAATGAAAAATGTTGACTATTTCTACCTAGTTACTCATATGCTCTTTTTCTAGTTTCACTACTCAACCTGGTAAGGCTTTTTTTTTTTTTTTTTTTTATGTGTGAGACTGTGTTTAGGCCACAAATCTATCTGGTAAGCACAGTGAAGTGTCTCAAAGAACCTAAGTCTAGGTTCCATCCTCTCGTGTGTGATTTCTGTTCCCACGTCCTATAATAAACAGATCCTACGGTCAAGTTCATCAATATTTTTCCTTTCCCAACTCTACCAAAATAAATCACAGTTTGTACCAGACCCTTTCCTCAGGATTTGGATTTCAGAATAGAAAGTATGGTTGTCTAGAAGGATGGAAATAAAATCACAAACCAACATTTACCAAATAGTCCTACATGAGAGTCTTTGAGTTATGGCTCAGATAATTTTTTTTAAAGTGGTACTTTAATTCTCCTTCTGGTAATGATTTTGTGTGACTCTCAGGAATATTATAAAGTCACCAGAACCGCACCATTATTTCTAACAGTCCCCAGGCCTCGCAGCTTCTCAGAAGTGATATAATTAAAACTGTCAATTGAAGGCAGTAGGAACTGGTGGAGAGAGAGAAAATAATGGAAGATAGTGCTCATACTAGAAAACTTTCTCATCCATGTGATAACTTGCTGATGTCAGCATGGTAAAGTTTGGCCAGAAATTTTCATCATTTTATTTTGTATGGTTTCATGCTTTCTTACATTTCCTTTGAAGCTTCCTGAACTTGAAAAGATAGGAGCTAAAGTGAATAAAAATATGTTGCTGTGAATTTTCCCTCATTCCAGCCAAAAAACTCTTAAGCCTGCATGGACCCTGTTTGATGATGTCTCCAGGGACTGACATGGCATCTGACTCCCCCAGTCCTGACATCTCTGTGATGTGGTTTGGGAAGTCAGATGGATATTCCAGGGACAACTACAAATTTCCGGTACCAATAGTTTCAGAATAAAGACAACATGGGCCTATTGTTAATTACTAGATGAGTCATTTCTTCAGTTAGCCTTCATCTGTGATTTTTATTTATTGTAATAAAATAGAAAAAATAAAGAAAGACAAAAACTTTTAAAGATTATAGGCTACCAATATAGGATGTGGGCCAGTTGATATTCCTTTTAAAATAAGTAACTTTAAACAATATAAGAAGTAAACAAAAATAGGAGGGTGATAAGGAAAGCTTTTAAGCAACTGTACAGCATTCTATCATATTTAGGAGTGCCCAATGGGAGAGGATTGAAGTTACAGTATAAAGATGGCTTCAAATATGATTCAGAGTGGAGACCTCTAAGCTATTAAGAATCCCTGTTTTCTACTATCAAAATGTTATTTTAATGTAAAAAGTTGTAACAAATACACAAAACCATTTCTAAATTTCTAGAAAAAATTTTTAGAAGATACTTTGAAATTATAAAGATGCTTAGAGTAGTACTAGCATAATGTAAAATCTTAAAAATTCTTCATTCTAAGAAAATAGATGACAAAAATTATTTGAAGATTGTAGGTAAGCAATATGGAACGGTGGCCTACACCATGACAAATTGTTAGCAGTAAGAAAAAATTATTGATATCACGTTTCTTTGTTCTTATTTCTCAGCTGTCTTGTCATCATGAAAAAGTTAGAAGAGAAAGGTTCATCACTAAAATTAGTTTACTTTATACAGATATATTGATTCTGAACACTTTGGTGTCAGCACAGAAAAATATCTTGGAGTAAGGTTTAGCTAAGGGCCACTGTGGAGAAGGAAGAGGAGAAGACACAGTTTAGTAAACTACATTGTAGAATTTAGGACCAAAAACTTGTAATCTTTTTTAGTTACATGGAGTATAGACAAGGGAGGTAAAATAGAAGAAAAAAATATTATGGATACAAAATAGAATTCAATTCCACACACCTTGTGGAGAAGGGACATTTTGTCTTCCTTTAGGAATGGATGGTTAGTGACACTCAAAAAATCCAACAATTGCTCCTGATTCCTATTCTACATGATCTTTCTTTGATAGATTTAGCACAGACTGGGTAAGAGTGGGTTATAATTTCAATCCTCACTGTTATTTTTGAAACTAATTGAGGGAAAGAAAGCTAAAATTATTCTTTCAAGACTTGTAAAGATAGGAGACTTGGCTACACTGAGTCCTTCAGGTAGTAGTTTTGATTGGCAGCTAGCTGGGTAAGAGCAAAACGTATTTATTGAAGAAAATATTCATAGGTAGGGACTTTGTACTCTCCAAAGTTTTGTATTAAGAAAACTTATAACTTGCTACTTTCATTTTTAATTATTGAAAATACACTCGTGATTTTAACTATCATCTTTTATTGATGATAAAGGAACCAATTTCCATCATCCCTATCAGCCACCCAGGCTTCCCAAAATAAGAAAATTCAAATAATAACATCATGCTTACTATATAGTCCCAGCTACTTACCTCCCCAAAGTAACAGAACTATGTTTCTAAGATGAGAGCCACAACAAACTCCAAATTTCTGATGAGTTACATGTTGCCATCTAATCGTCCCTGTGACACCCCATCCAACATATCCAGAACATGTTTATCACTTCCTACTTCCAGTTTCTCAACTAAATTCCCTTCCTGACTTTGCTTCTACTGTAACTGGCTTATTCATTTTCTTAATCACTCAGGACATCTGCTTCGTTGTCTCTTTAACTGTTCCCTTACTACAGCTCTTGTCATCCAGTCCATTGCCAAATCTTAGAAAATTTACATTTGTGATCTTTAGCATTTTTCTTCTTCTGTCCTTGTCTACTCCCACTATCCTGGGTCAGAGTCAGATGGATGCTACCCTGCTCTATAGAAATACTCTAATTACTGGTTTTCTGACCACCACATTTTTCCTACCATAATCTATTATACATGTCACTCTCAGACTGATTTTTCATTTCCTAATGACAAATTGAAGACAACATGGCACCAATTTTGTGCCAGACAGCTCCCTTCAAATTCTGTCTCTGTCACTTTTTAGCCATGTTCCCTCAGGCAAGTAACTTAATTCTCTATGCTGTAGTTTTTCCCCCTTTAAAATGAGATAATAATAATTATTATTTTTTAAATTTTAATTACTTTATTGTTGTTCAATTACAGCTGTCTGCATCCTCTCCCCTCCCCTCCCCCTACCCCCTCCAAACCCACCTCCCTCCCCTTCTTCCACCCTCCCCCTTGGTTCTGTCCATGTGTCCTCTATAGCGGTTCCTGAAAACCCTTCTCCCCATAGCCCCCTCCCCCCTCTCCTCTGACTATTGTTAGATTGTTCTTATTGGAAACTAGCTATGTATCAGTCACTCTGTATAAATACATTAATGGCATTATCTCAAATTCTCCCAAATTCCCGGCAAATTAAATACTGTTTTTAGCATTTTAACAATGGAATGACCGTGGCTCAGACAGTAAGTGAACTGCCTACCATTATAAGACTGAGGGTTTCAGCAATTATCAAAAAGTGTAATTTTAAAGGAACTGGTTTCTTTCTTTTGTCAAAAACTAGATGGATAGAATATCTATTTGAAGATGATAGTAGATATAATCATAACCAAACATGTTGTTTTTCTAAATTATTTGCTGATGTCAAGTAGCCACTAACTCATGTTCATAGTCATGTTCTAGGTTGCTTACACTGCCTGTATGTATGCTCCAAGCCCAGCCCCTCGACCCACAGACCTATGGAAGGCTGGGCTTATGAACTCATGCTTGGACCATATGTATATGTAACTCACAGTCAGTGGAACGGCAATGAACACCAAGCCAGCAGCATCGGATTTTTTCTCAAGATTTTGAAATGAGAAGAAATAAAGACTTTCATATGTCAATTATGGGACAGCAAATGAAGGCAAAAGGGAGTAGAAATAGATGTAAACAGACAAAGGAATGCTGAGAGAAAGGGGGAAAGAGAGGGAGAGAAGGAGAGGGAGAGAGAAAGAAAGATGGGGAGATGGGAGGGAGGCAAATACAGGGATGCACAGAGAGAAGGAAAGAAGAGAATGAAATAGACACGAGAAAGAATCGGGGATGAGATTCCATGCAGTTCCACAGACCAAGAGAGCAATGTAAAGTTACCTTGACTCCTGACGGCTTTCAATTCCCAGATCCCAGGTCTTTTTGGACATTCCGTGAGAATCTTCCTTGCCCTTTCAAAAAAACAAAAACCCAGTTCTCTCATGGTCTAGTTTAAGTGGATTTCTGATGCTTGTACCTGAACCAACTCTATACAGCTTTTCACAAAATTACTTCAAAGATTCTTTTTTTTTTTAATATTTCCAATTCTTCATCATTTGGTAAACTTTTTATTTTTTAAAGATTTTAGTTATTTTTAGAGAGAGGGGGAGGGAGGGAGAAGGAGAGGGAGAGAAACAGCAATGTATGGTTGCCTCTCACATGGCCCTCACTGGGGACCTGGCCCGCACCCCAGACATGTGCCCTGACTGGGAATCGAACAGGCGACCCTTTGGTTCCTAGCCTGTGCTCAATCCACTGAGCTACACCAGCCAGGGCTACTTCAAAAATTCCTTATCTGTACTTGTCTCTCCCAATTTATTTTCTGCACATGTACTGAGTGACTTTTAATATTTTTAATTTTTTTTAAATTAAAGCAGACAGTTTCAGGTGTACAGGGTGATCTTAAAAGAAAGAAAACAACACCTAGATGGTCTCTGTCCTGCTTGAAATCATGCATTATGACTCCTGTTGCACTTAGAATAAGATTCAGGCTCCTCAGCATGGCCAGCAGGCCTCACCTTGATTGGGTCTTTGCGTATCTCTCTGTCTTTGCATAGCTCTCTGACCTCTTCGGATACCATCTCTGCCATTGTGCCAGACCCGCACCGTCCCTGCAGGCATTGCTTCAGCTTCCCTAACAGGCCCGACTGGCCCTGCCACCAGGCTCTTGTATTCCGGTTCTCTATAACTAACACCTGCCTCTAGCTTCACTCAAAGTCGGTTCCTCCTAACCACAAATTCCAAAAAGTGGACATCTTGAGTCAATTATAGATTTTAGATTTTGGTAGATACTGACAAATTCCTTCTTATAAAGTCTAACAATTCACCACCAAAATATGAGAATGTCAGAGGTTGACACAGATATCAAAATATTTTAAACTTAGCCGATCTGTTTCCCAAATATTTTTGTGCTTTCTTATTTCCTATCAGGTAGTCCAAATTCCTCACTTTTCTTTTAGTTTCTTATATGACTTGTGTTTTCACTTCCAGTCCTTCATAAAGATTGTCTTCTTTTTTCCCTAAAACATGCGTGTATTACTAACTCGTATCTTTCTACTCCCAGCGCTTTACCTCGTTAACTTGTACCCATGGTTCATCCTCAGCTCAGCTCAGTTGTCTCTCTCCACAAACCTTGTCTGGCATTTGGATCTAGGTAGAGGGCCCTCTGTGGTGCTCCTCTAGCTCTGTATGTGCCTTCCACATCACGTTGAATTTTAGCCTCCACGTTTCATTCTCTAAGGCCCACATCGGCCAGTATACGCTGCGGCGGCAGTGTCTGTTGTGACTGTCTTCTTCACTGCTGTCTCTCTAACACCCGACCTAATGCCCTCTGCCACTGCCCTACACAGTCAATCTCAAGAGTTACCACTTTCATTGTACTGAAACCTGGGGACTGGCCAGAGAATACCAGTCACAGCTGCTATTTATTGACTGCTTTCTGTGTGTCAGACATGTATCCATCTCTTCTACATACCCTTTCCTCAGTCTTCATGACAACCCTACAAAATAGGTTCTCTTATGTTTCTCACATTAGAGATGAGAAACTGAGGCATGGAGAGACTAAGAAACTTTTCTAAATTCTCACAAATGCCGGAAGAGCTGGGAGATGAGTGGAGGCAGTATAAATCCACAGCTTATGTTATTTAACCGTTATCCTTATGCTGTTTTTGGATGAAAATCCTCAATTTGTTGAAAGGATGTTGCAGTAATTTCTACGGATGGTTGCTTCTCAGGGTCCCAAGCTTCTCAGGGCCTGAGTCTTAAATCCTAGATTTTAAAGCACCAGTGCTGCCTGTTTCTGCAAGGTGCTTCCTGCTCTCAAACACTCTTCCATCACTGTCTCCCAAACTACTCTGTGGCCTGAGATTTCCCATTAGTACATTGTTATCAAATTGATAATATAGTGTGAGAAAAATATGTCTGTTTATGTCTTTGCAAAGGAAAGTTTAAAGTCTCTATGGAAGTGTAAACAGGAAGCTGGAGGCCTCAGCTGAAGGAGAAAATGGCCATAAACGGAATCCATACATAAATGGTGAACGCAAGTTGTCATCTAGAATATATTCAGACATCTCTCAGATGAATGGTACAGAAATGGTAGGTACAATAAATAATACTGAATGATTAAATATATCAGTGTCTTCTATCATTCTTCCTTTTTCTCAAGGTGCTTTGTCTTCATAGAACTTCAATTCTTAAACTTAATATACCGTCACAGTGATTAAATTATCTTAGTTTGATATTTTATTTCCCTTTGGCTTCTGATCTTTCCACTTGTATTTTACTATCATTATAATATTGATATATTTATGATAATAAACTGCCTTAAAATGTTTACCAATGGTAAGAGGAGGGAAAAATACAGATAGAGGAAAGTTAATTTTATAGACCAGCACTATTCAATAGAAATGAGTCACATAACTTTAAATTTTCTAGTAGTAACATTCTGAAAAGTAAAAAGAAACAGGTGAGATTGTTTTAATATTTTTTATTTATCCAAATATATTAACAATTTCAACATGTAATCATTAAAGAACTTATCGATGAGAAATATTACATTTTGTCTTACTAAGTCTTCAAGATCCACTGTCTATTTTACACAAATACTTCATTTCAATTAAAAACTTAGTTCTGTAGTTGCATTTGTCACATTTCAAATGCTCACTGACTAATATTAGCAGGTGGCTCCCATTCCAAACAAACAGTACAGTCACAGAATATTTATGAAAGCAACTTTGCTCCATGCTAACAGAAATACACAAGTATGGTGAAGGGCTATCAGCTTTGAAAAGCATACTACAATTCTTTGACTTCTGTGACTCTTCCTGGCTCACATTTAAGAGGGGTGAAAACAAGGCTAAAAAAGAAGATATTAAGTACAATGATCTTAACAATTCACATGGTTGACCCCATCTAGTGGAGGCCAGCAACCGTAGTAATTGGGAACATTCTGAGTATCCCTGATGCTCAGAGCAAGATCCATCGTATTTGGCACAGAAGCCTGATCCCCATGGCGAGGAGAGATGGAAAGCAAGAACACTGTTCCTGGACCAGTAAGTGGGACTAGAGCAATGATCCATAAAATAGTGTCCTGGAAACGCCATCCCTGGTGCCCCCACTGTGATTGTTTTTGAAATGGCAGTGAAGCAAAGAGCATTTTGCAAATCTTTTCCTAACCACCCACTGGAAAATGTGAAGGCACCAGTCACCTGATGCAAACACAGAGCATCCATGTTAGACGGCGGCATCCACCTGTACCTGAGCTCCATAGCAAAGTGACTCTTCGTTTCAGGCAATTGGAATGGAGCACAAATGGTCTTCATTGCCACCTCTCTAATCTATAAACCTTTGATTTATTAATTTATAATACATTAATGAATTCAGAGTCTTGGTAAGGTTGTTATGCATCCCATGTTAAACCAAGGAACCTAGTAATGGAATATTCTGTCTGGCATTCAATTTTGCTGTTATTGATGGATTTTGGTGTTATCGATGCCCAGGGGCTGTCTGAGACCTGAGATTCTCTGGTGGTGAAAGAAGTTGCCTGCCTCTGTTGGAACATTTGGAAGTGCTATTGAGAAATGGTACTGTGAAGGCAAATGGATTACACCGATTCTTTGCTTTCAAAGAGATACTGTGGCATTTGAAAAATAGTATTTGTTTTTTACTTCTATTCTATAAGAATGATTTAGCCCAGTAAATAAATTGTAGAGTTGTCCTTCAAGTTGATTTTGTCTTCAACCAGTAGAGGAGCGACGTGCAAATAGGCTGTTGGCTTCTGCAACGCTCACTTTCAGGGATGGAATGTAAACACTCTTTGTAGAGCCGTTTCATTATGTGGGCAATGCTTACTCTGAACTCCCTTCACTCTCAATCCCTTCAAATACTAAAATCAAATCTGTTATCCTCAAATTCCCACCATTTTTTTCTAATTCTATAATTTAGAGATTTAAAGAACTTAAAATATCATCTTCCACATGACAATCCTTAAAATACTTGGACTCGAACCCTGCTCTAAAAGTGTTTTGCCCAAGGCAAGTGTCCACATTTTCCTCAACTATTTTTAAGTGTGATTTCTATAGCACTCACTGGTCATTTGAGTTTATATATATTCTTTAAAATTTGGGGATATCGTTTAAAATATAAAACTCATAACCAGACATGATGTCACATATTTTATGCCTGAAAATTCTATAGAAATATTATTTTCCTTTATTTAAATTTATAATGATACAGCCCAAGATTTTACATGATAATATACTATGATGAATCTTCCCACTTCTCTTCTTTAATTACTTATAATTTGATTTTTATTTTCTTTAAACGTATTTTCCCTTTTTCACTGTGAAATAGTTTTTAAATGTAGAAAAATATAGAAATTTTTTAAAAAACTAGTTATTCCCCACGGAGAGACTCATCTTTTTAAACTTCATATTTTGCCATATTTGCTCATTTAAAAAAATAAAAATATACAGTGACACATAGATCTTTTTAAAATAGCATTCCCGGTACACCTTCTGTACCCCTTCCCCAAATCACTGTTCTGAAGCTAAGTTTCCCACGCATGTTTCCTACTGGTCCATTTCAGGTCTATTTCCTGGTCCATTTCCATATCCAGGCCATATCCGGCCGTATCTCTATCTGTATTCATGTTAACATGCATATGCATATGTAAATAATCTCTAAGTATATGTATCTATAGTTATATCTACATAACTATATTTATTTATATGTATTTATTTTTATTTATATTTAGAGGGGAAGGGAAGGAGAAAGAGAGGCAGAGAAACATCAATGTGAGAAAGTGAAGTTGATCAGTTGCCTCTTTCGTGCCCTGACTGGTAACTAAACCCGCAACCCAGGCATATGCCCCAGAAATCAAACCAGCGACCCCTCACCTTGCGGCACAATGCTAACCAACTGGGCCACACTGGTTAGGGCTGTATTCAGGACATTTTCTGAATGTTCTTCTATCTGTAATATTTTTCTGTACTTTCTTTTGGTATGTATTGATTCTTTTGGGATGTGTCATGTAAATGATAAAAATCATTTTTTTTAATTTGTATGTTTATACTTTTTCCTTTTCTTAAATTTGGATAGATTTACATAAAATATAAAATAAAAATAGAAATATCAGCAATTTTTGTCATGCTCCTGATTTTAAAAGGAGTAATTATTTTATTTTACCATTAAGTAAAATTTATCTTAGAATTTTAGTAACCTTTATACCAATATCAAAACAAGGAAGTCCTTCTTTACTCCAGCTTGGCTAAAAAGTTTTGTCTTCAGTGAGCATTTCGTTTTACCAAATTTTTATTCTGATTATTTTTATATGATCATTAATATTTTCTTCATTTGATCTTTTAATGTAGTAAAGTGTATTAACAGATAATTATGTACTATTTCATATTATACCATTCCAGAGTAAACCATAATATTTATAATGTTTAGTTTCTTTGTAAATTGCTTGATTCTATTTGTTACTAATTTATTTAGTTATTAAAGTAACTATGTTCATGAATAAATTGCTCTGTAATTAGTTTCCTTTTGAAACTTTTCTTGTTTACACAAATGTCAAGTTTTCTCATGTTGTGAACTTTTCATCTCTTCCTTCTGTTCTGAACTTTTTTTAATATAAGAATTATCTGTGCTTAGAACTTGGTGAGAATCACATATAAAATCTTATGGACACTAAATGATGAAAATATTTTAAATGATTAGATGTATAACTGATGGTTTATTTCTTTTAAAGACATCAAATTTGGATTTCCAAATTATTCTTGATAATGGTCAAAGTTTTTTCTATATATTCACATTTTATCACTAATATTTTTATCTGTGTCTTATTATTTTTCTTGATCAATTTTATGTCTTTATTTCTGCTATGTTACACCAAGTAATTTTCTATGATTTATTTGTCATCTTACTAGTTTTATCTTTATCTTATGTTTATTATGGGGGATACCAGTGGACTTAGGTTGAGAGAGTGTTCCAACAGATTTATTTCTACCAAAGCAGAATTAGTTATCTGTGTCCTAAGTATGTTCTCTTTTTTGTTTCATAATTTTAATGTTATTACATAACATCCATCTACACGTATTTATAATTTTGTTTTTGTTTCTTAAAAGTGAAATAGTTCACATCCCAAGGTATTGTACTGAGCCTAGTAATGGCAAAATTCGTTTTCTGACTCTTTAACCTAGACTTGGTAATAGTGTTGTAATTCTAGATGTTATCTCAAACAATTTAAAAACTTAGAGGAATTAGTAATTAGAAGAATTATTCAATCAACTGCTTGTTGCCAGAATATAGACTTGATAAAGAAAGAAAAGGAAAGGCTAATGGTGATGAATTACCAATGTTAAGGGAAGAGTGAGTCAGAGTTTCTCCTTTGTAGAATGTATAGAGATTCCTATCTTCTGCAGCCAGTGGGGAAGAAATACTGAGGATTAGGCCTGCAATTGAAATATGAGTGTTTCAGAGTTCCAGAAAAGATTAAATAATCAACTCCTCTATATGAAAGAAAAAAAATAAATAAAAAGAGGAATCCTGAGACTGGGATTACCATATTTAAATTGATGTACTCAGTAATCTTGAGTTCCCCCATTTCTCTGAATTCTTTGGTTTTACCCACTACTCATATTTAAAGGTGATGCAGAGGACTTCTGCCTTGCAAGAACCTGTGCTCTCTTCAGAATCTACTTCATTTCCCATCCTAGTCACCAGATACAATAAGTAGGATCAAGTCACAATATATTCTTCATAGCAGTGCAAAGAGAAGTGAGCATACAGAGAGTAGTAATAGGAATGGCTGTGCTTACACAATGGAGACAGGGAAGAAGACAGCTTGAACAGATGGAAACCAAGTCATCTACCAGGGTGTCCTTGTTGCTCGACTGCCCAATATTGACAATGAATGGACAGTTGCAGCCACAATGGTGTGAAGAGCACATGGTTAACAGGGACGCAGACTCCTCAGGGATAAACCAGTAATACCAACGAAATTACTAACCAAGCACGTGGGAAACTTAAAATGGATAGAAGAGGAAGATGATGACGACTTAGGATAGCCTGAGACCAGCTGCAGCAGTAAGGACTGTGAGTTGTTCCAGTAAGATTTTCCTTTGACCATTTCCAGGAAAAGTGACCAAGAACAATCACAGATGAGGCAGTTTCAAATGAGACGAGACCTCTATCCGAAACAAATGGATCTGAGCACTGCCAGGGATGAGCCATAGGGGGTGCTCCGGTGTGTCACCCAGACTGTCATTTCCCCAGCTTCAGAGAGGGTTCATTGCTCATCTTCCAGCTGAGTCAGCCTCTAAGAATTGTTCTTAGTCAAAAAAAAAAGTATCCTATTCGAAAGTAACACTCCAGTCCCTGACAACAGCTGCTATCTAACAATCACTTGTTGTTGGGGAGGTGGGGGGTGGTAACGCAGGCTCCACACTCTTGCCTCAGTTGAGAAATCTCTGAAGAGCCAGTCCAGCACCTGAGGTCTCTGAGAGTGATGAGGCCTCTGTTCCGATCCTGATGTCCAGTCCTACATTACTCTCTTCACAGGCGTCACCCTGAAGTTCTCCAACAGACTTAACTGCATACAAAATTCAGAGTCTCAGACTTTGTTCCCTTGGGTTATCTGATCTCCAAAAATGAGTAAAAATTTTATTAATCACAGCTGCACATCATTTTAGTAACCAGGGGTATAATTAATCTGACATTGGATACTTGAAGTCATATAAGATATTATATTTTCTTTTTTTATCTCACCAAAGAAAATAAGTTTCAATTCCATTGGAAGCATATATATATTTTACATTTTATTACTATAACACTGTTTCTATGAATAAAAGATGTTTCATCTCTTTTTCGCTGGTATTCTTAAATTCATCAATAGTACCCCTTGAGTTACTTTTAAAATTAATTTTACTGAGCATTCACATGCTTTCAAAGAAAAATACCTATTTTTAAGTTTGAGAAAATTTTACTTAGGTATGTCTTTGATAACTTTCTCTTTTCTGTCTTCTCTGTTCTCATTTACTAGGACTCCTATTTGCTGGATATGGGACTTCCTAGATCAATGATGTAACTTCTTAAGTTTTCTAAATTTCTTTTCTGTTTTTGGGTCTAGTTGTTGGGAGATTCCCTCAACTTTAGTTTCCAAATCTGTAGAAATTTATATTTCTACATCCTTATCTGATTTATGGTTTCTGTAGATTTATAATTTTACTATGATGATTACTTTGTTAATGGTACTTTTCATTTTTTTCCCTAAAATTTCATTTAATTTATACTTTTAAAATGTTCTGTTTTGGCTCTGTAAATACTTTCTCTTGGTTTCTTTTTTATTTTTGCTGTAGATTGTCTAGTCTTGATTTTAGTTCGATGACTAGCCACCCCAGTATTTCCATTAATGAGGCACATCAAAGTTAATCAGAAGATTTAGAGTTGACTCAGTACCCACCACAGGGTGATTCGAAGGTCAACAGCCCTTTTTATCCCAACTTGGAGGACTGCAGTGTATCAGAATACATAGCCATCCAGTTCCTCCCCTGGAGAAAGTTTCAGTCTCCTCGCTGGGGTGCTCCTCTGGCTGCATGAACTCTGAAACCAAGGGAAGCACAAGAAGTTGGGTCCCCTGGTTCACCCCATAGTCATTTATTTCACCCATGTCTTTACTCCGCCACCCCTACTGCCCCCACCCTGTTTCCTTACGTCCTAAGCTATCTTATTCCAGAGGGGAAAAAAGCACTGATTACCTGCATGTCGAATACTCAGAGTTCTATGGAAAACGGGTCACAAGGTCTACTGGCTTGCTACACAACCACCATTCTTCCAGCTCTGTGCCTTAAATGCCCATTTCTCTCTGCAGTTCCTGAAGCTTCCACATTCTGAGGTTTCTGGGATTCAGTGGGATGAATTGATTCCTTAACATCAGTGTTTTAACCAAGGAATAATCTTGGGAAAGAATGCCTATTAACCTCCGTTTTGTCATCTAAAATCAGAACATTTAAATGGATTATTTCCAAGGATACTTGTAGTTCTAAAAGGTTACATTTAGAAATATATTTTTGATAATTTTAACTGTTCATGCAAATTTGCATATGTCTTCACACTGGATCATTACTTCACTTGATGCTGGGTTCTTATTCAGAAAAACAAATCTCATTTGTAAAAATTTCCTCAGGGAGCCTCTGATCTGCCTCATTGTGACCTGCTTTACAATGTAATTTTCACTTTCACATTTGGGTGAAGTGGCTGGGCAATCCATGAGAAGAGGTCTTCAAGTTATTCAATCTAAAATTGAAGACCCAGGCTGGGCTTAGGCGTGTGGTAGAGGGACACAGAAACCAGGGTTTAATGAAGAACAATAGGGTACTTAGGCAAATTTAATCGCCGTAAGTCAGTAGAGCAAGGGTAAGTTCTAATATCAGGACAGGTCAGGACAGGAAATGAAGAGATCTCAGTAAGGACCCAAATCCTTCATGAACTAATATGATGCCATAATAACAGGAGTTGACAAACATGTTCTGTAAAGAGTGAGATATTAAATATCTTAGGACATACAATATTTGTCACAACTATTCAAAAAATAAAAAAAATTAATTATTTACTTGATCACTTTATTTATTTATATCCAAGATCACACAGCTAGTATATGACAGACCACACTAAAACTCACATCTCCTATTCTAAGCCCATATTAACTTCTTAAACCATGTGATAGTTAGTGTATTCACTTATTATGCAAAAATATTTAACATACTATATAAGATATAAAATGTAATTATGTAATTTATCAAGTTCGATGCATTTAAACATTAATGTTAACCTAATAAAATTAATTAAAATTAATTTGATTTACTCTTCTTTGCTTACTTTCTATATGCAATGTAGAATTCCCTTTTGTGTTTGTGGGGGTGAGGGAGAAAGGTTAGCCAGAAGTGAGGAAATAGATTAAAGACAGATTTAAAAAGATGAAGAAAATCAAGAGGATCCAAGATGGCAGTGGTGTAGGTAGAAGCTACACTAACTTCCTTTTAGGGCCAAACTGGAATTACAAGTAAATTATAGAAAAATCATCCTGAATAACCAACTGAACAGTAGCTAGAGAGAAGCATTAACAGCTGAAGAGAATCGTATTCCTTCTACCAAAGTTTAAATTTATGTAATTTCTGTAGTTTTTCCTTTCTATACTTTTCTACATAAAGTGAAGGCTTCATCGGTATAGTTCTTATTTTTCTTCTTTTCAAAAATAAAACTTGAATGACTAAAGACTTTTGAAATGTGGTTTTGTGAATGAGTAGTCTCTGCAATCAGTTCTTGTTTATGTTTTATCCTTTCTCTGATAGTAGAAGCTTCCAACCTAAAATATCAAGAGTGCAATACTGCATTTCTAAGTGGGAAAAAAAAACACAGAGGGAAATCTCATGAATGTATGTAAGGAGGAAACAATTGTGAACGTGGTCATAATCTTTTAACTCGACTTGTTGCTATGAAAACTATTTATGGTTATTTGTGTGTATAACACAGTTATGTATATATGAGTATATTTAAAATATTCCATCATAGGAACTATCACTTCTCCCTCTTTAACCCTTGGCAAGTCCCCACGGTACACAAGGAATGACCAGAATAAAAGTGATGATTATTGAAATCATCAACTGGATAGTATTAAATGGAGAGAGTGCAAGAAATGTGAGTTTCTGTGAGTGTTGACTACCTGTATCAGAGAAAATGTTTTCTTGACAATAAATTATTATCCCCAAAGTGAATTCTTAATTTTCCATGAAGGCGCACATTTTATTTCACGACTGACCTCAGTTCTGGGTCGGTCTTGTCTGAGTGATGACACAGGAGTGGCCTGGGACTTCTCAGACTGAGCTGACCTCTGGTGTTGGTGAAATGTGAGGACAGCGGCGGAGAGAGTCTGTCGGGAGGATGCCAGATGTGGATCAAGTAAAAGTAGATTTAACAAATGGGTCAGAAATTGTAAGTTTCAAGTGCAATTGGATACAGTTCAATTAAAGAAATGCATGCTCTGCATAGGGTGAAAATAATTAATTTAAATGAGATTCCAGGAAGGAAATCAAATTGATTTTTTCCTTTTCTACTGAGCAACTATGAGTGCTAATAGTACAGTCATAGATATTCTTTATTTATAATATTTTAACATTATTTATATTATTTTCAGAGAAACTCCCTTTATTATTTTCATTTATGCTTTATCAGCCTATTTAGCCAGTAAGTCATAATTATCATTAAAATGCACATATAAATTAATAAAAGAAAAAAGTTTTGGAGAAATTGTAGAGGTTTCTAGAGGTTATCCAAAGCAAACTTCACATTCTCTAACTTACAGAACCCCAGGAAGCTCTCAGAGCAGGATGGTTATAAGGCACAGCTAAGTAGAAAGCTCAGCAGCTCAGAGTGCCCATGCTTGAGCCCAGTGCAGGAATGAGAAAAACATGAGTATAAAATAAGGATGCAGGAAGAAAGCTTATTATTGGAAACAAAGAATAACTCAACAGTTTCTTGTTTTGATCAACAAAGAGAATCAAGCTCTCAGGGGATGCCAGCATGAATAGATGACAATGAAGACACATACCCTACAAGCCATACTCAAACCAAGATGCTTTATCACTAATCAACTTCCTAAAAATCAACCCCAATGCCAAGGCAAACAATTTATTTTATTCTACCCGAAGGGAGGCTTATATTTTGAAATAAGTTGTATTGTAGGGGAAATTAAAACTGTTAGGTCTTTGCATACTTGACTTCTTTAATAAGATCGTATCCACTGTGTATGTTCAGTCTAAGTGTCTACATCTCTCGTCCATAGGCCAGTTACGGCCTACTGCCTGATTTTTGTACACTCCGTGCAGTAAGGTTGGCTTTTATATTTTTATTTGTTAAAAAAATCATGCAAAAATAATACTTTGTGACACACTAAAATTATATTAAATTCCAATTCCAGTGTCCATAAAGAAAGTTTTGCCAGAACACACCATGCTCGTTCGTTTCCCTATGTCTATGGCTGCTGCGGTGCTAACAATGGCAAAGCTGAGAAGGTGAGATTAAGACTGTATATCTGTCCCACATAATCTAAAATTTTACTATCTGGCCATTTACAAAAAAGTTTGCCAAACTTTGGTCTAAACTAAAAATTCTTAGAAGTTGGTAAGTTTTTAATTTCTTTCTTCCCTTGATAATATCTGTGGCTGTGCCCTAGAATTCATTTTAGTTTTTGTGTGCCAGACATTATGAGAAGTGAAGAAGGCAGAGGACCAGAGATAGTTTATATTTTTATGATCTATTTTTTTAAGCAAAATATTTTTAACTGCAAAAACACATTTCCAAATCTCTAATTCAAAATTATGTTCTCATAATAAAGATAACTTTGATGGAAGAAGAGTAAGATGCTTGGGTTCAAATATTCACAAAAGAAATTGATGACTCAGAGAGCCGCCAAGTGACCAGGTAAAAGGTACAATAGGTAGAAAGACTAATCAATGTATCACTATCAAAATGTAACCTCTAAGACTACAGTTGATACCATCTTTCAAAAACCAGCAAAATAACCTTTCAATCAATACTGAGTTTTCCTTCGTGCTTGTTTGGTGCTCTTAAAATGTTTGTGTCTGGCTTAAAACACATAATATCTATCTAATTTAATTAGTTAACTCCAACCTTTCCCTCTTAGCAATAGGAAAGGATAATGTGCTTTGAGATGGGTAACCTCATTATTAATAGTTTGATTAGTTTTGTCACTTTAAAAAATCATTCCCAGTGCTTCAACATGAGAGAAAATACAAAAATACTTTTCTGTGCCAGGGAGAGAAAACATTCTCTACTGCTCATTAGTTCTCCTATGCATTCAGAGGTTTTCTTTGGTTTTGCTTTGTTTCCATTTTCTAATATACAATGTTGAATTTTTTAAATGAATTAAATTATTTAAAATCATGTGCATTATGTGATGAGAATTTAGAATATATTAATCAGTATTTGACTCAAATCAGGTCTACTGAGCAGCATTGATGTACTTTCCTAAGGCTAAACAAACAAATCTGATTTTTTATTTTTTCATTTATTTTTTACTCTCTTAAATATTAAAAGAAAAAATGTGATAATGTTGACTGACAATTTCCACTTCTGCTATAATCCACTTGTTTAGAAAAAATATCAGATCCATATTCTCTCTAAGGAGGAGAATGTCAAAACTTTATAGACTCAGCTCTATTGGTGTAAAAATGGTACTAGATTTCACTTTGCCAATCAGAACTTATTTTTCAACACTTCTGGTACAAAGCTGCATTGAAACAAACTCCTAGGCCTAAGATGGAGCCATTCCTACCAGGGGATCCATGTCCACAAACTGAAACTAAGATAACTTTTCCATCTCTATAAATGCTCTGCTTGACATGAAACATAGTATATCCCCTCAACCAACCCCAAATGCCATGTCAGTTCTGGGCTCTATACTTATTTCTAGTTCCTTATTCACTTTCTATTTTTCTCTTCCTTAGTGTTTATCCTATGAAAGCTTCCTGATTTCCATTCCTTTTTGCAGTTCTCTGGACCCTTGGGAATGGAGACTTCTGACATTATGAAGTGTTAAACTTTGTTTCTATCAACTAAATTATCTTATAACTTAATAATTTTAACAGATGATTATGTCATTGTATTATTGTAAACACATCAAAGCTCTCAGACCCTCTAGGATATCAGTTCTTGATGAGCTCTCTAAACTCCTGTCTTTGTGGTCTCCATCCATGCTTCTTACTCCCTGGTGCATGCTCTTTCAAACTCTGGATCTCTGTTCCCTCTTCCTGGAATGCCTGTTTGGCCTTCAAATCACTGTTCAAAAGTCTCCTTTAACGCTCTCCTTTAAGACTCCTTCAGGTGACCTCAGACATTTTTTCTATATGTTCCCATATTACCTTACCTCGATCTCTATTTTAGTATTTCATATAGTATGTTATAGGTTTTTTAAGTGTACATTTCTATGATAAGTGATCTTCATATTGCATTGTGTGCCTACCACCCAAAGTCAAATAGTATGTTTTAATTAGTTCGTCAGTGCTGCTTGTTTGCACAACTTTAAACTCTTTGAGGATATATATTGTGTCTTGTTCAACTTACTCTCATAGTACCTCACCAAGGAAATGTTTGATATATGTCTATTAACCAAAAGAGGATATATTTGAAATGCTATGTTCTTCCAAAATTAAGCCTTTTCTGAAAATGTTATAGAATGATCAGTCTCTTAGTTTCATATTCTTTAATTACTTGAACCATTCATACGTTTTTCTAAGAACTCTCAAACCCATTGGTTGACTATTGTCTATGTATAGACTGCTTAGCTTCTCTGAGCTGCTTGTGCAAGGGCCTTCATGCCTTCTAGACAGTCCTGAAGCAGGAAGGCAGAGGCATGCCGGCCAAATGCTTGAGGGGAGAGGAAAGTGCATGCACCCAAGTCAACGAGTCAGAAACGATGTCCAGCAGAGCGACACAGACATCTTCTGCGGCTTCCGCTTCTAGCGTGTCGGAGGTTTTATCAAGAAGGAATGCCAAATTGTATCACGTTTTTCTCACATTTTTAGGATTTGTTAATATAATTTGCATTAATTGATTGGCTAATGTTAAACAAACCTCTCAGTGCTGGGATAAAACGAAGTCATAATGTATCCATGTATTTATATATTGCTGGATTCAATGTCTAATCTTATGTTTAGAATTTATACAATTTCTGCAGCTAAATTTAGGAGTAATATTTCCCCTTTCTTATAATATTATTATCAGGTTATGGTGTCAATGTTATGCTGACCTCATGAAATGTATTGTGAATTGTTCCATTTTTCTTTTGACTCCCTGAAAGAAATGATAGAAAAATGGAATTATTCAGTTTTTTAAACATTTGGTTGAATTTGCCAGTAAAACTCCTAGACCTAAAGTTCTCTGTAAGAAGACTAAAAATACTGTTTTTTTAAAATGGGTATAAGACTAACCTAGTTTTTACTTCTTCTTGATCCAGTTATGGCAAATTATATTTTTATAGGAACTTTTTCATTTCATTTCTCCTATATCTACTAGTTATTGAGAGAATTATGTTACAACCTCCCATTGTAGATTGGTGTATTTTTCATGTAATTCTGACAGTTTTTACTATGTATATTTTTGAGACTATTAGGTATATTAGAGGTATAAAAATTTAAAATTTTCATAGCTTCTTGGAAGACAAAATTGTATTTTATGAGATAATCTTCTTTATTTCTAGTAGATTTTTCCTTTCATATCTTTTGTCTGATGTAAACATAACTACAATAGTATTTGTCTGATATATATTTTTCCACACCAAATTTCAGTCTTATTGAGTTTGTTTATATTAGGGACATCTATCTTGTCATGGGTGCTTTGTCATACTTCCTGTCTATCTTTTTCTTTTCTGTAACATTAATGCCATGGTTAGAAATTCAGAAGCATCTTGAATAGTCAGGCACTGTTGAGAATGGGAACCTCATGAAATGGATCGTACAGCAGAAGCTGAAGAAATCTGAGTTCTTGACGACTGCAAAGCCACCTTTCTATCCTTTAATACCTACTTTTGGATGTAAGCTACCTGTTGTAGTTTTCTCCAATATGCAACTAGGTATAATCTTAACTGGGACTCAGACTACAATCTAAAGATAAATTTAACTCAATACTGCCTACTGGAATTTAATGTCTAATTACAAGCAATATATTTTATACACATAGAACCTGTTTGTGCTTATTTTAATAATAGATAGAATTTTGAAATGTAATATTTGTATAGGAGTTTTAGATGACAAATTATGTTAATTCAAGGTATTAGTTACTATATCAGAAAAGTTATCTTGAGGTTGATTTTTTTTTAGGAGAGCTTTGAAAAAAAAGGTAAGATTAAGAAATGAAAAAGGGGAGGGGAAAAAACTTTTGGAGAAAATGCAGGGGGAAAAGACTCAGAAGGAGAAGTGAGAGATCTGTATGAGTGATAAATTTTCTGAATTTTGGAGTACTTACAGATGGTGGTAACAGGGACGCAGATGCAGGTAAGTTCTAAGAGGTGGCTTTGGCTGGTTCCGGAAATGGTGTTTATCACATTAAGTATTTGGATTTCAGTCTCTCACTGTGATGGTTAATCATGGAGAGATTTGTGAAAAGGAGCGATAAGGTTTGATTTGCATTTTGGAAAAGATTATTCTGAGGTCTGTATGGAGAACAGATTAGGGAGCATGGGAGTGAAAGCAGGACCCAGGACCAGATAACATGTATTGGATGTAGTTAGGTGAGACACAGTGGTTAGAATAGGGCAGTAGCTGCCATCATAGTGGTAAGAAATTGATTCTCAGGGTCATGATGAATATACTGGAAATAATATGTGAGGACAAGATCCTGTTAATACAATGCAAGGTTTTGGTAATCTACAAGAATTACAGATTAATGCTGTGAGGTCTAGATTGGCAAGCAGATGAGTTTTCTTTGGTTAATTAGTTGTCAATATTTAAAAATCAGGATATTTTACATGAAAAATCTACATTTGCTGTTTTTTTCTGAAAAATCAGTACATTTGGCAACTCTTACACCTCCCCTACACTCCCAAATGTTTCACCATGTCTATATTTGAAGAACGTCATCAGAGGCTGCCCCTATAAATGGGGCATACACTGTGAACAGGATTTTATTTCTCCCGATTAAATTTTTACTCACTGCAGACATTTGCATCTGTGACCCATGATCTAGACCATATGAAACGGCAGACATTCAAAGCCACACTCAACTCCATTCTTTGCTGATGGTGGTAGTTTTCAAAGGAAAGCTAGGTGTCTGATAATGTGAAGCTTCATTTCTGCTTTTACCTGGCTTATGTACTGGGTTGGCCAAAAAGTCTGTGTGATTTTTTTCTGTAAAATAAAAGACACATTTTTCATTTGCACCAATAACTTTATTGATTTAGATACATTGAGTATGTAGGCTATCTCCCACATGGTAGAATGTTGATTGTTCTAAATTAATGCCTATTTTTTTGCTATCAACTTCAACTGGTCTACCCAACCATGGAGTGTCGTCCAGTGAGACATCTCCATCATGAAACTTCACAAACCACTTTTGGCACATTCTATCAGCCACAGCACTTTCTCTGTACACTGCACAAATCTTTTTTGTGTGTTTCAGTTGTGTTTTCACCTTTCTCGAAATAATAAAGCATAATATGCTGCAAATGTTGCATATTTTCTTTCATCTTCAATGTTAAAATGGCTACACAAAAATTCATTAATTTTGATGTTTTTGTAATGCAAGTGATATGACAGCTGTCACAATACAATCTAACGAAACTGTTTTGAATAAAGTTAAAGACAAGTAAGCGTTACACTAACCATGTTACAGAAAAAACCAAATGAACTTTTTGGCCAACCCAATACTATGGTTCTATCTAAAATTTAGTTTGATGTTAAAATATTTCCTAAAAAATCACTTCTTTCTCAACTGATTGTATTCCTTCCTAGGATAGACACTAGTATTCATTCCTGAAATTTTCAAGAATTGCAGTGTGTTTGCTGTTTCTTTTTCATTCATAATCAGTGGTGCACGGAGCATGTGGGAATTAGAACTTGAAGAGTACATTCTGTCTGGCAGAGGGGAAGCCAGCGTGTTAAGACAAAGACAGCCTAATTAGATTTTTAAATCAAGATTTAAACTTCAAGACATAAGCTCTGTGGTCAGGAGACCATAACTGATGGGAAAAGGCCAGGAGTTCAGGGAGAGGAGACATAGCCTCATTTATAATCTGGCATGAAAAACTCCTCTGGCCATGAATAGTTCCAGGGGATAGAGAGCTACAAAGCCAGACTCTCCAGCCTGAGCAAAGCTGGGGATGCTGATGTTTCTGGCTGACAGTGCACCTTCAGGAACCACTTGGGCAAAACTCCATCGCTAAATTTTAAGTATCTCAGAAGACAACAAAACCTCTCATTTTCTATTTGCAAGCACAGGCAGGATGAGGTATAGAGAACTTGGTAGGTGACCACAGTCTAGTTTCCTTCTAAGAAACAAGAGAGCGGTGATCCCACCTGTGATGTCATTACAGTATGAGGAAGAGGAGTCCCTGGGAGGGTCACGTTGTCTACACGGTGAGGCACTGAAAACAGTCTGGCTTGCAACAGCCCCAAACTCCTCTTCTGTCAAACTACCCCATTTCTTCTATTAAATCTTAATAGATTTAATATACTACCTATAAGTATATGTGGATTGTTTAAAAGCCATTTACATTAAAGCATACAAAAGTAATAAGTTTGGTGAGATCTAAATCAGTGTTCTCTGCTGAAAAGTCTTATCTGGTGAGATGGAGCAGTCTTTATTGACCGATGAATCATTTTGCTTTTTTATCATGCGAAAGTTTCTAACGCTTATCCTGCAACCAAGTACAAAAAATAAGAGGGCATTTGTAATGAAGAAATGTGGAGACTCTAAGGATTTCTTTTTGTTAACTACCCCTTTATCAGTTAGAGACAGATGGCCTCGTGGACAGATGTAATCAGCCTTTAAAACAGACGCTGAGAAATTTCAATGAAGAAGAGCAAAAAGATTGAAATGAGTGATTGCCCTATCTCTAGCATCCTACAGGGAAGTTCTTTACGCATCTATAGATTACTATATGAAGAGTTGCATAGGAGATTATTCCACATGGAATCATTTGGCAGGTAAAAGGAAACAGCTCAGTAAATATCAAGAGGGCATTTTCTTGCTAAAAATGTACAGAGACTATCAAAAAACCTCCTAGGATGCACCCATTATGTTATCCTGGGATGCTAATGCATGAGGACAAGTGGAATATCTTAACCATGCTCAAACTATATAGCCTGAACCCTGAAGTAATTGTTTTGTGGTCAGGACAGGTTACTGAGGTTATTTTTCAGAGGACACTTCAACTTGATAATCAAGAATGGTGTGATAAAGTGGTGGTGGGAAAATGGAGACAATTGTACTTGAAAGATAATAAAAAAAAGAAAGAAAAAAAGAATGGTGTGTTTATTGCTTTTTTCTATGCAAAATAGCTCGGTTAGAAAAAGTTGGTTCTGCGTTGATGTAGGAAACATAGACACACACACACACACACACACACACACACACACACACCATGTATGTGTGTGTGCTCAGGTGAACAAGCCAGGTCCCCTAATTGCTGTACGGAGCCTAATCAGTGAACCGGAAATGTACAATTGTGTCCCTTATGAATATAACATAGTATACCCTCCTTCACTTACTGTTTACATTTTTATTGTTTATGATTTTTGTTTGTAACGGCAGATGATCTGCCATTTAGAATAGAAATGCCTGTAGCTCTTTGAAGCACAGCTGTGCTAATTTAACTATTTTGAGTGTAGAGCTATTCTCAGGTGAAACCTGTTTTGTTTTCCTGACTATTCAAAAGCATTGTCTCTCTGAGGTCAGGGGCATGATGGACCCAAGGTTGTTATTTTTATTAATTCATATTTCCTGCATGCAATTGAAAAAACATTTTTATGGCTAGCATTGAGGAAAATATTACAATCTGGTGAAACCCACTCACTAGAATAACATCATTACTGTGTGAAAATTAAACAAGAATAAACCAATGTGGCTTTACCATGTCTTCACTTTCTAGTGAATTTGAATGCCTCTTTTTAGATGTTCATCAGCCGTATGTAACAGTGATGCAGAATCTGGCTATGTTTATTTCTCCTTTACACTTTATATATTTAAGTATTTAATAAAAATATTCTTGATGATTATCATTTTTGAAAAGTTTCTGCACAGTGAAAATAACAACCTTAAATGTAAACTGGCAGAACTCACTGCCATTCATTGCTTATATATCATGATGAAAACTGGGTTTTACTTTCAAATAGAACTTTCTGAGCACTTAAGATTCCTATTGGTAGCAAATACAGTTCACAAAAGAAAAAAATTAGTGCTATTTCATATTTTTATTTTATTAAAGAGAAACTTGAAAGGTCTAAATGAAAAAAGTAATAAAAAATAAAAAATTGGTATAATCTAGTGTTAAACTATTAATATTGTGTTTTATTTATAAAACTTTTGTCATATTAAAAATTCCTCAAATAAAAATTTGAATGGCTGCATAATATCTGTATATATAACAATTTATTTCACTTTTTCCTATTAATTGTAATTGATTTTTTGTTTTTTAATCATAGTGAAAAATATAATGAATACCTTTGTATATAAAGTTTTTATTCTCTCTGTATCCTTAGATTCTTAGACATGGGTGATAGATTATGAACATTTTTAATATTCATCAACATTGTAAAAATCTGTAGTCCACAGATTTATACAAACATTACTACCCTCTATCAGAGGGTATGCTCTGAGGTATACTATGCAACACCCTTTCCAATGTGAAAATTGTAAAAATGATACATTATCGTTTTAGTTCACTTCTTTATTTTATAATAAATCTGAATTTTTTTCTGTGTTCATTAGTCATTTGTATTGCTAGTTCATTGGTGGGTAAACTTTGATGGATACCTGGTTTCATCTGTATGGCATGCTTTTCTTTGGGTCTATCCATTCCTCTAATCCATAGTAATCTGTGGCTTGCTCTTCCTGCTGGCCTGGCCTATTGCTACCCCCAGCTCTGATATACCCTGTCACTGAGTAACCACATGTTCCAAGTAGACGCAGCCAGAATCTCGTAAAAGAATCAATATATAGATACTGAAAGAGAGATGGTCTACCCCATCTTGTTATTGAACTCTAAAGAAGAGAGGCTTGGATCAGCCCAGGGCCGTTTTGCTGACATCATACTGTGACATTGAAAAGTACGTCTGAGAATGAAGCCAAGAAGGCACCAGCAGGACTAGAAGACAGAGAGAAAGAAAACATTTCTACAAATTCTGTTCATGCTCTTGGATCTACTCTGCCTTAATCCTTGTACACCACTTAGGTCTTCCCAATAGTAAGAGTCAATAAATATATATTTTTTCTTTTTATTCATTTAGAGTCTTGATTCTGTAATATGAAACAGGAAATTTCTGATTAATATAATCTATTTTATATATTTCTAACATGTGGCTACTTACCCTGCTTTGCAATATTTTTTTAACATTGTAGATATTAATTTATTAACTCTCCTAATTGTAAAAATTTATTTTCTTAATTTAATGTTTTCATTTAAATTCTATATAAGATTTTTGGTATCTGGAAGGTTTAAGTCATAAAAATAATATTTTCTTTCATTTTTACTTTCTCTGGTTTTTTTTTTTTGCATAAGCAATGAATTTCCCACTAGAAATCTGTTAAATATTTGTTTCCATATTTTCTCATATTCTATTTTGCATTTAACTATTTACTTCATTGTAATTTATTTTAGTGTGTGTTGTAACCAAGGCTTTGTCATTATATTTTCTCCATATGTAAACTCTTTACCTATCAATAGTACAGGGTATCTCATAACTTATCCCTTCCCTATTAGATTGTGATTTTTGGTATTATAAGAGGTGGCGACCCCAAAAACAGAATTTATTTTTAAAAAATTGTGTATTTAGTCTTATATGTTTAAACTTCAGTCTCCTTAAAAGTACTCTCCACCTGATGCAATACACCTATCAAGACTTTTTTCCACCACTCAAAACAGTTTTTGAATTCATGGCTTTTGATGTCTTTTAGTGCTTCTGCCGTTTTTGTTTCACCTCTTCCACATCAGCAAAACATTTCCCTCTGAGGACTTTTTCTATCCAGGGAAACAAAAAAAGTCTCACCGGGTGAAATCAGGTGAATAGGGAGGGTGGGCCATAGGTCTCATGCCGTTTTTGGTCAAAACCTTCAACACTCAGCGCAGCATGGGCAGGTGCGCTCGTAAATCACCCATCACGAAATGGGCAAGTGCATTGAGAGAGTCTTCAAACAAAAAAGTCACTGAAACAGAATGCAGCCTCTCACAACAACACCCTGGTGCACTGATACAGACGGGTCCCTACAGCACCCACCTACTGGGGGGGAAGCCTATACTACACCGGGCCCAAACTCCAGAAGATAATTCCATTTTGGGGGGATTCATTTTTGTATATGACTTTTTATATATATACTATTATCTGATTTTTGCATTACTGTCCTGGTCCATCCTCAAAGTCCATTTAATGAAGTATTTGATTTTATTGTGTTATTTTAATTTATTTATCAAAGACTTAAATAGCATTACTATGTACTGAGATTTTTTTTTAAATATTTTATTTATTTATTTTTAGAGAGAGGGGAAGGGAGAGAGAAAGGGAGAGAAACAGCAATGTATGGTTGCTTCTCATGTGGCCCCCACTGGGGACCTGGCCTACAACCCAGGCATTACCCCAACTGGGAATGGAACCAGGACCCTCTGGTTCCCAGCCCGCGCTCAGTCCACTGAGCCACACCAGCCAGGCTACGTGCTGAGATTTTTAAAGAAGCTCTACAAACACTAATATATATCTATAAACCTTGTCAATTAAGTACTATTATCTTCACTTAACAAATGAGGAAACTGAGGTTAAGTAATTGAGAGGGAGTCCCATTACAGTTAAGAAGATGATCCAGAATGCAAACTTAGATAACCTGGCCAGAATTCATAGTCTTAATCGCTACGCTCTTGCTTTTATTACAGCTATAATACTTAGGTCAGAATAATAGAAGACAATAGATAATGAAGGATATATATGAAATAAGAAAGGATATATGTAGTGATGGCTAAGAAAACTGACAAATAACAGCCTGATCACACTTTTGAATCTCCCCAAATGGAATTGTTATTTAGTTTAAATATTACACTTAGCCTCCATATCCTATGAAGGAAAAATTTTGTTGATATTTCAGAATGAAAGAAAGAATTAAGTGATATACTTTAGGAGTCCTTTCATTTCAAGAAACAGGTATCAACTCAAAGAAATTAAAGCATCAGAGATATTGGCATATTTCTCCCAATTCAGAATGACATTTTAAACTTTCTGATATTCACATACTTTTTACAATTCTTTTTCACTTTATAAAGTGAATTTGCCTTCTAAGTCATGGAATCTTGGACTAAGGGCAATAAACATAAGGATTGGAATTACATCTGTCCCTGGAAGGCATTGCAATCAGAAGCTGAAGACTTGTCCAGATTTTTTCTCCTACTTACATTTCTGCTCCTCCCTGCATGTCTGCTTCTTTGTATTCTTTCTTCAGAATGACTGCTGCTTTTCTCTGAGAAAGATTGTAGGGGGTGGAAGAGGTCCGTTACCCAGCTACTAAGTAATGCATTCGTCGGAAGAAAGTCTCTTTCCATCAGTCTGTTTTTCTGTTTTTCTTCCTCTCTACCAATTACAGATTCCAGGGAAGCGGGCTCTCCTTGACCCAGCTTGGGTAAGATGCCCAATTCTGGACCAATCATTTGGGGCCATTAGGCAGTGCACAATTTACTATTATGGGTAAGTGTGGGAAGGAGAAAGGATTTTGTGGGCTGGAAAGACACTCCCAAAGGGGTGACTTAAGAAAAACAACATTATTTTAAAGCCAAAGCCAAGGCAGGTCAAG
The DNA here is from genome assembly GCA_004026765.1 of Micronycteris hirsuta. NCBI lineage: Eukaryota > Metazoa > Chordata > Mammalia > Chiroptera > Phyllostomidae > Micronycteris > Micronycteris hirsuta. The sequence goes on from PVJI01004302.1 coordinate 69,814, forward strand.
GTTTCTGGCATCCTAATATTGTTCTTACCTGGCCACTGCGTGTCCTTCATCCCAAGTTCTGATCCTCGCAGCATAGAACAGCCCATGGCTGTGTTTTCAAGAGTAAAAGTGAAAAGCTATTGTTTTGCCATGCAAAATAGCTAAATAAAAATAGGAAAAAAAGAGGTGATCAAATTCTGAATCTATTTTTCTTTATAAATAAATTAAATTTTTAAATGTTTGTTTGAATGTTTCTCATTGTATTGGAATATTTGTCTCAAAATATCTTTATGTTGAAGAGTGGTAATATAACTTTTAAAAGTTAAAACTATGCTTTATCTCAGAATTTCTTTTTGTGTGCATTTATTTACTTAAGAAGATCTCCATAGGAATAGTCTCCACATGTTCCTATTTAATAGCATTTAACAACATAAGTATTTGTTGTAAACTTCTCTCTCATATTCTCTCTCTCATCACGTTTTAAAACATGGTTCTCTTCACTATAGATTTATTTCCCAGAGAATTATGGATTAGTTATATTTTCAAGGATTTTACTGCATATCATTGTTTTGTAAAAAAGAATATGGCCACCTTTGCAGAACATTAACCAAACCCAAAGTGACTGCCTCCTCTTTTTACACACTAGCATTCAGTGGAATTTCTTTCATGTAACTTACAGCCAAGCAAGACTGGCTACCATGCAAAGTGAAAATACAGGATCCCATGTTCAGAAAGTATTAAAAACTCAAGACAGTGACAGTGGAGCATTAAACCAAGGATGGGGCTCTTCTATGTACAGACTCTGCAGAATGGCAGAGGTTCCATGCCTTGCAGCCAGGTGTCAGATGAGCCAGGCAATTAACTTTCAGACTTCAGCAATTTGTCTTTAAAATATATCCTTTCACCCTGATTGGAGTGGCTCAGTGGATTGGGCATCATCTTACAGACTTACCAGTTCAATTCACAGTCAGGGCACATGCCTGGGGTGTGGGCCATGTCCCTGGTAGGGGGCATTTGAGAGATAACCAATTGATGTTTCTGTTGCATGTGTTTTTCTCCTTCCATTCCCCACTCTCTAAAAAAGAAAAGAAAAGAAATAAATATAAATATATACATCTCATCTCAATAAATGAACAGACTTATATTTTTAAATATAAACTATATTTTTAAATGACAAATATAACTTTCTAATCAAAAAAATCAGTTAAAAATTATAACTTGCAGAATATGTTGTTTATATACAATTTATGAATGAGTATTTTTAAGACAAAATTTACAATTTATCAATTCCCCATTCAATAAAATATCCATTGCCAATTTGTTAAAAGTGAATGAACTATATATATGCAATCCATTAGTGCTGAAAATCTGAAATATATATTTTTAAAAGTCATTCTTTCTCAAAGTACTTAAAATATTGCATCTCTGGTGGCAAACCTGAAAATCATTGAACATTTTATTCCCTTAGTTTTCATCCTTCTGCTCCCATCCCTACCCCTTAATAGTCATCCAGATTTTTTTCTTTTTTCTTTTTCTTTTGTAAATACACTTACTTAGATCCCAAACACAAAACACCGACAGAACAGTCCAAGCCTACAGCTTTGCTCCCAAAGTGTGGCTCAGGATCAAAGCGGGTGCCATCACTGACCCTCACTGATGCTGTCAGAAGGCTCCCGAGAGTCCACTGCTGTTTGAGAATTTGCTGATGCAATCCTGAAGAAAGTTCCAACACATTCTGTAGACAAATATCAACAATTAAATGTTTGATAATTTTTCTATTTATTTCTGCCAACGTGACTGAAAACACGAAAGCCTTTGCATCAGAGAGGAGAGCATAGATGTCAATTTCCTTTTCTGGTTTACTCTTTCTTCCTAATGGTTTTTGGCACGTGAATGTTTAGGTCTTCCTCTTCCTTGTCTGATCTGATCTGAATGGCTGAGGCCTCTTTCTGTTTTCTAAATCCTTATATTCTGTAGAATTTATCTTCTCTCTCTTAACTCTCTGTGCACCTCCTCTTGGCCTCGTGTTTGTTTTCTGTAGAAGGTGGTGATTTCTCTGGGTACTTTGCATTAAAAAGTTTTCTGCTAATAAATATGTAACCAAAGCGACACGGCTTACATGCAACAGCAGCGACACGGCTTACCTGCTGGGCAGCAGCAGCGGCTGGGCCTCTCCTCGCCCCTCAGTGGCCGAGCCTCCCGGTCCTCTGCCCAGGTGGAGGCACCTCGTGAATGGGTAATGTAACCATGTCTGGTGTGTTTACAGTTCCTACAATTGCATGGTTCCTTTTTTTTTTTTTTCAAGTTTTAACTTACTTATTTTTAGAGAGAGGCAAAGGGAAGGGGAAAGAGGAAGAGAAACATTGATGTGAAAGAGAAATATTGATCCCTTACCTGGCATACCTGTCCCCAACTAGGGACCCATAATGATTATTTTTAGTATTATTGTTTACTTTAAGACTTACTAATGAAAATAAAGCCATTGTCATCAAATTGGGATAGAAAGAATGCCCCATTAAAAAGAATCTATTTTGATAAGGAGATAGCATTTTGTTTTTTAATATTCTACAAATTCAAAAAGCAAAGTTCTGTAACAAATAGTTTCCTGGGCACATTGCTAGTCTAGAAGAGAAGCAAGAGACTGTTAATTCAGGTCTCAAAGCAGACAGGACCGGTGATGCGCAGAGATACCTCACCAGAGCAGTTTATCTGCAGCAGCCAATATGCAAATGTAATAACATATTTGAAGGTAGTAATCAGATGTAAACTTTAATAGTACAAGCTAAGAACTAAAGCCTTATCCTGATTGGTAGTTCTTATCTGTAAGATGGGAAGGAAGGGTTGATACAGTCGCTCTAGGCTTTCAGTGGATGTAAATTACATGTCAAGTAACAGTGCCCCAATCCTCTGATAAGGAAGAGTGAGACTGCTTAGATAAGAAAGAGAGAAGGCAGATAAGGGGTAGCAAATAAGAGGAGAAAAGAACACAAGAGACTTAAACCACCAGGCAGAGGCTTTCTGTGTAAATACCACGCCATTTAATTTCTGAGAAAGGGAAGACATCGCAATAATGTATCCTGGCAAAACACACACGTGGGTAGCCAGAGATCTGGATTTTAATTCAAGTGCGTTTTAATATCTACTAGTGTGTCCTGGTGTTGGCTTTCTATTTACCTCTGTTTCGGTTTTCTCTTATGCAAAGGGAGGGATTTAGAGTAGAATAATTTTCAAGACTTTGATCGTTTAAATTTATGTATCTAGTTCTCATAAAAGTTAGATCATTTTGTAGCAGAAGGTTCTGGCTTCTCTGGGAAATCCATTGACATCTATTTTATCCAACATCGCTGGTTGCCTGCTTGACCCAGATACTCAGTGCTCCGCCCTGGGAAGGCAGTGGCAATCCAACAAGGCCTCACGGTGCCGTGTCTGTGTGAGACCAGTGAACATCCTGCTTCCTATTAAAGTGAAAGAGATTTAATTTTTACCACTTATCTACTGATACTCTGGGGAAAAAAAATGGTACTAATCATGGATATTATAACTACTATTTAAGGTATCCTGTGCATATGTTTAAAAAACAAGACAAAACTATGCAAAGTTTTAGGTTAAAATCTTGGATCTGGTATTTGCTCCCTAAGGTCAAAGGATGTATTCATGTTCTTTTACATTTGAACTTGACTAAGTGAAAGCAGTATGTTATTTAAGAAATAATGATATAGTCTCCTGAATAAAACTGAAAAGGGTGATAAATTTAGAGGGCAAAAGTAGATTCTATCACTAGACAGTCAATTAAGTTGACAAAGTAAGAAAACTAAAAAGGTAGAAAATTGAGTCCTTAAATTTCAGAGCTAGGAGCCCCTTTGAAGTTAACTACTCTGTTTTAATCTCTTAATGTTATGGGTGAAGAAAACTTGTACCCAGAGAGGTTATGTGTGTTGGGTAAGGTCATCCAGCTGCTAAGTATGAACAGCAGGATTTTTAGTGAGACGTATTCCCTCTACCACAGGTACTTTTGATAGTGGTTAACTCAACATTATAGTGAAATACACATTAATGTAAACTTGACATAGGATGCTACAGGAGTGGGCTTGACGCAATCTGTATGCAGGAAGCTAGATGTGTAAACAGCTACCCTGATCGAAAACTTTATCCAAAACGTCCAAGAGGAAGTCGTTTCCCTTACACAAAATTAAGATTGGTTTCCTAGAAAAGCACAGAGACCATGCAAGGAGTGAGAAAGATGTATTTTAGAGCTCCTGTCCTATTACCTAATGCAGCAGCAGACACCTTCCTAAGATTATTTGATCCCTATTGTCCCTTGGAGGGTCCAGGTATTTATTTTTTCTTAAATTCTTATATTGTTTCTCCGAAAACTTGAAGTCTAACAATTCAAAAAACAGGTCTAACAATGTTGAAAAAAGCCTAACAATGACACAAATATATAAGTAGATGCTTACCAATCAAATGATATGATTATTTTAATTCCAGATTATTCTCTGCAAAGGCCTAGAAAGCAATGTGATGTATTCAATACAATGTTGATATGGGTTTTGAGAAATAGGGAGATAATCAGTCTATCACTACTCGGGACCCATAAATTATATACTACTCTTTTTTATTCATAATATTTCTGAATAGAGTGTTTGTAAAAGGGTAACTAACAAAATAAAGGGAAAAATTCAGGGAAAGCTCGAATTTTTGTTAACTAATTATTCTGAGATGGCACACCTGAAAGTGAACCAACAGGCCGTAACACGTGTAAGTGGAGCCGTGTCACTGGTCAGAGATGTTAGCTCAGAGTAAACACTTCAACTCACTTTTCTTCCAGAGTTACAGATAAGGTCATGAAAACCACTTCAAGAATTCCTTAGAACTTCGTAGATGTTGTTGATGACCAAGGCTGCCATGAGGTGAACAGGGTGTACAGAACAGAGGTTATATTCCTGTCTGCTTTCTTTATAAGGGAGGATTGTATAGACCTGTGAGAGAGAATATGTACCGCTGTGGCACAGTCGACAGCAAATGATTGCTTCTAAGCTGGAACAGTGTTAATTGACAAAGATATTTTTTTTAAAACTGTTATGTTGTGCTTCAAAAGTCATATTTTTGACATCCTATGCTATGGCATTGTTACTGTGCCTGTAGAGCATAAAAGGTGAGAGCTACAGTATATTTAGAGAAGACATTCCTCTCTTTATTTTATATTTGATGAAACTGAAGCCCAGTAACATAATGATTCATGCTCCAGGTCACATAGCTCAATATCTGCTTTGTCTAGATTAAACTTCAGTGAAGTGCTGTGGAAGGCTGAATAACAGTTCCCCAAGAATATCATGTCCCGTTTCCTAGATCCTGGGGGTGTTGTACCTTATGTGGTAAAAGAGACTTTGTAGAAGTGATTCTGTTAATGACCTTGAGATGAAGAGGTCACCACCCCCATCCCGTAAAGATAATGTGATTACAACAGAATTTATAATAGAAAGGCAGGAGAATCAGAGTTACTAGGAGCTATGACAATGGAAGCAAGATTAGGGTAGTTGAAGGAAGGTGCCATGAGCCAAGGAGTGCAGACGGGTTCTGGAAAATGAGAAAAGCAAGAAAATGGGTTCTTCCCAAAAGTTTGTGAAATGAATGTATGCTTGACAACGTTTTGATTTTAGATTTCTGACCTTCAGAATTATAAGAGAATACATTTGCATTGTTTTAAACTACTGTTTGTGGCAACAGTAAATTAATTCAGGGGCTCTTCAAAACATCAAGCTACTATCATATCCCGTCCATGCTATATGTTGCAATATATTTTAAAATACCTTACTTTGCCCTCTCTGAGTAGCTCAGTTGGTTAGAGTGTCATTCCATAAACCAAAAGTTTGTGGTTTGGATTCCCATTCAGGACACATTCTAGGTTGCTTATCCCTGGTCGGGGAATGTATGGCAGGCAACTGATCAATGTATCTCTCTCACATCTATGTTTCTTCCCATCCCTTTATCTCTCTCCATCCCTCTATTTCTGAAATCAATAAATATACACTCAGGTGAGGATTAAAACAGAAAAATTAATAAAAACTTATCTTACTTTCTGTCTTCACAGATACTCAGACATCCTTAAAGACAGACACGTATATTGTTCATCTCTTTACATCTCACACCGTTGGAGTTGAATAAGACTTTACAGATATTGAATACAGGAGCAAATAACCATGATGCTGGCATTTATTAAAATACATCTGAACTTGCCTCATAAGATGGATTTGACCGTCACTCAACAAATATTTTATGGAGAGTTTATATGTAAGAGGTACTGTGATAAGCACATACAACATATGAAAGCTTGGGCAGCACGTTTTCTGTGAACATTTTATTTTCTGAAATTTTGTTGCAAGATGACAAGCTTGACATCAATTCAAGTAAAAGCAGCATACTAATATCCATGAACCGTATTACTCCATGACTGAAGTTCCAACAGGACAAACTGGGGTGCATGTGGGACGGCTCCTCAAAGGAAGCCGGGTTCATAGTTCGGCTGCCCAAACCACATATACACCCTTTTCCCTTTCTATACAGTTTTAAGGATGTTCCTGCCAAGTTTAATAAAACTCCTCCAGATACAACTGAAACTGTCTTCCTTCACAGGAGGAAACAACCCAAATCATGTCCATTTTTCTATCCAGACTTAAATTCATTATTTCTAGGAAATGTGCTTAGGCCTGAATGTGATGCTTCATGACCCTGAACCTAGATGGTAATGAAAAAATTTAACTGTCCCTGCATGCATACAGTACAAAGGTAAAGAAAACTTACTGTTAAATTCTTAACATTGGCTAACGGGAAGCAGGTAACATAGCACACTGTTGAGCGAGGATAAAAAGGACTTCTTGCTCTTGTCATGGCATAGATTTCCTGTCAGTTGGACTGCACCTGGCTCCTCTAATGGAGAAAAGATTGTCATCCTTGGGAGAGAAGAGGGAAGAATGTCTTTCAGGCATCTGCACTGCTCTACTAACCAACACCCAGGCAGCTGGTGGCCTGGGGATTGTTGTTCAGTTTTAAAATCACAGGTCTTCACCTGTTACTCGTTTACAAAGTCAATTAATTTGCTTGACTTCAGCAAATTGCATGTTAAAAATTACATTGACTCAAAGTCTTTGGATTTCACTCAGACCTTCTGCTGAGTTTGATAATCTTAAAGTCGCCCATGACTGGAATTTAATTAAATTTGCTTAAATATAAAGGGAATTTGCTAGTTCAATTAATTGGGATGTCCAGGGAAAAGCTGGCACCCTGTAGGTCTGGTCCTACCAACTCAAAAAATGTAATCAAGTCACATCCTCTTCATCTCTCTATCCTAGACCTCTTGTCCTATCTAACTTTTTCGTATCAAAGCATTTTTTCCATGTGGCAAGAAAGATGGCTGCTCATAGGTCCTAATCTCATTTTCTCAGATCTCATCAATCCCAGAGAAAACATTTTCTTATTTTTCCAAATCTTTGTATGTAAAACTGAAAAGGATCTCTAGTAGATCCTGCCAGATCCTTGTGTCCACCCCTGTGAGCAGGGCTGGCAGAGAGCTATAACTGAGCTGTACTCATTCCAGTGGGACTGGCGTGCTGGGAGAGAGAGCGAAGAAGGAGGAGGGGACAGAGAGGGGGCAGGGGGAGGGGGGAGATGACGGGGAGGAGAAGGAGGAGGGGAAAGGGGAGAAGAAGAAGAAAGAAGAGGAAGGGGAGGGGGAGGAGGAGAAAGAGAAGGCACAGAGAGAGAGGGAGACAGAGAATATAATTTCTTTTTTGAATGCTGCCTGTAACAGAATTGCTGAAACATGCAGATACAAAAATATTTTATGAATCCATGATCATTTATGTATAGACTGAAGATTTTCTCAAAGGAATTTTCTTTGAAGTAGTTTGTGAAGATGCTCCAGGTAGGTTTCATGTTTGAAATGTTAGCCCCAGCAATTGACAGTTGACTACAGTCTTAGCATATGGAATCACGTGCAGGAAGTGAGAGTCTCGGTCCCTGTTTGGACCCCATCATCCCTGTCAGACCCAGGTGTCCCCTGAAACCACATTGCGAATTAGTACTGCAGAGTGGTTGAGAGCACAGACCCAAGCTGAGTGAACAGGGCTCAAGTTTCAGCTCCACCATTTACCAGTTTTATACCATTGAGCAAGTTTTTAACCATCCCTATGACTCTGCAGAATGGGTTAGTACTAGCATCAATGTCTGAGGTTTGTTGTATGGATTGTCCATGATAATATATGTAAAGCTCTTAGAAGGGCCTCACTGATATATATAAATGCCCTATGCATAATGCAAATAATATTCTATTTTAGAATTTTTATGCATAACCTGCAGTCAAAAACAATATTTCAAAACATACCTAAACTGTAGGCAGAACTATCACAATGTTTTGTAGGTAAAAATAAAGCAGTAAGTGGATATAAAAAGCAGGTTTGGGGAAAAACTCATACATTGAGTGCTGTCTACCAAACCCTTTGCTAAAGTAGTAAAGAATAGTAAAGTAGTAAAGAATAGTAAAGTAATAGTAGTAAAGTAGTAAAGTAGTTAGCTTCTGAAATCTAAGTAATGTAAATTGAAGTTTTCAGGACAGTGCTTTGTATATATTCAATTTCTGATGATGAAATGTAAACTTGAGTTTGTTCCTTAAACAATCTTGCCTGGAGTAACTCACAAACAAAGGGGACATTGGATTCCAGGCCTTTTAGCCCGGGGGGTGGGGGAACGTGTACGGTGCGTTGAATCACACAGGTCAGCATTCCGACTGGACAGTCGCTGCTCCAGAATCTGCTTCATTGACTATGTAATTAGATATTTTATATATATTTTTGGTTTTGATTTTGTTTTTTAATAAATTTATTGAGATACAACTTAGTACTTACATATAGTACAGTCCACTTATCTTTTTAAATTAGATTTATTGGGGTAATATTGATTAATAAGATGATATATGTTTCAAGTATACATTTCTATGATATGTGATCTGTATATTGCATTGTGTGCTCTCCACCCAAAGTCAAATCACTTTTTGTTACCATATATTTGATCCCCTTTACCCTTTACTACCTCCCAACCCCCCTTCCCCTTGGCCACCATACTACCATAGTCTGTGTCTATTGAGGTTTTGTTTGTTTATTTTTCTTGTTTGTTCATCTTATATTCTTTTTGACTCTACTAGTTATACTCACAATTAGCTTTATGTTGCAGAGATGATATTTTAAGAATTGCACTGAGTTTCTAATCTATGTTTCTAAAGCATTTTATAATAAGTAAGGGATACTTATAAAACTTGGTCTCATTCCTGCACATTGAAGTTTTATAACCTATTCATGGTGCTCCTAGGCAATTGAATCAGATAATTTAAATTAAACATTACAGCATCATGTATCTTTAATAGGCTATTGGTAAGCTATTTTATTAAAAAGCTTTGATTAATAGGAGTAAGTGAAACTCAGCTCAGTTAAGAGGCACATCTGGAGTTATTGGGGAAGTCAGTTTGAAATTATCATTTAGTTCTGTTTTCTAAACAGTGATAAGGAAAAAGAATTTCCATTTTGGCAAATTATTAAAATGCAATTATATGTAGCTATCTCAATGCACTTCTACTTTCTTTTCCGATCAATATCCTTCCATTTGACAAATGGTGCCTACTCTATGTATTTGGACTATCAAATGCTGGTCTATCTCCCTCCTTACCCATTCCCCACCCCACCCCACCCCACCCCACCCCACCAAGTTTTGGCACAAAAATCACACTGGTTTAAATTACCTGCATTCTCTGGAAAGAGTAGTTGTTCCAAGTGGGGGAAGCGATCCACATGGGAACAAAGTCTTTTGTATTACAGTGATTCATACAGAGTCTGAGGGACAAGGTTTGTCAGTGAAATTAAAGTTTTTAAACTAGGCAAACTTGGAACTTTCAGAAGCCACCTTTGTCCTCGGACACCTGGGAGTAAATTTCCCATTTCTTCATGTCAACATGAAGGGAGGCAGAGCTGAGGTAAGTAGGTAGGCAGATAGGTAAATAGGAGGGAGTGAGAGAGTGAGGAAGAAAGGAAAGAAGGAAGGGAGGAGGCCAATGAGAACTAATATGTGGCATATCTTTACCCTCTAAAGCAAATTACCTTAGCTAACTGAGCATAGCAAACACAACAGATAACAAAGCAGAATAGCTGGGGTATCAAGTAATATTTGCTAATTTACCTTAATTTGGTTGAAACTCTCTCCCCTGGAACAGAGTTCTAATATACTATTTTACCAAAAATCTAAGACTACCTACATTATGCCTGGGCGTCATATCTCTCCTCCATAGTCTCAGAGTTACATTAGATGCTACACCAAAAACTGTGTCCACAGCTGTTCACACAGCTCATCACTCTTCATCTTCTGAGACATAAACAAAGTGACTGTCATTCTAATTCTACTCACATGTAGTCAATGGGGTGGTGAGAGTGGGTCAGAAGCATCTTGCATGTCTTAGTATTAGATTTCATTGTTCCACTTGTCCTTATAAGATACTGAAAATAATCTGATTTGACTTGCTGCAGTAACCAGAGATCTTGCTTTAGCTCAAGGAATACAATTTGTATGCATGCACATATGTATATAGGTGCGCCTGAATGGAAGGTATAGGAAATACTTATTGATCACTCTCATTCAAAATACAGCCAGAAAGGACCCTACCACAGGTTTGTCAAGGGTAGTACCTTTCAAACTTTAATGTGCACATAAATCACCTATAAATTATAAAGCTGTAAACTCTAATTTACTAGATCTGGAATGGGGCCTACAAGTCTACATTTCTAACAAGTTCCCTAACGGTGGCAATACTGCTCATCCTTGGTCCACATTTTGAGAAGCAGGGTTCTAGGCCACTTCTTCCACCCACAGCGTGTGTACCAGACGTAAAGTCTCTGGGTGGCTCTGTAGAGCAGCAGATCCAAGAATGACGGGTCTGATGGCATCAATAAGTTTACATACTGATAAATATTTAATGCTAAATACCAAGGATAATTAAATAATTAGTTGTCGGTATATCCTGAGTCCTACAGAGAAAGAAAAAACACACATTGTGAAGAATGAGTTTCGTGTTGCTTCTCTGACTGACAGGAACCATAAGACTAATCAATAATTTTGGTGAGAAATCAGTCAGACAATTAAAAATTATACCCATTAATACTAGGAGAAAATAGAGATGTTGGGCTGAGTTACCTCTGAATATTTTCATTGTGACTCTTGTAAAAATTGTTTTAGGAAGGAGCTCATACTAAACACCCACATTCCTTCCTTTGATGGACATTTGTAAATGCTAAGCAGTTTCTAGGGGGTGAGGATGCCCACATTAATGGAAAGCAACACATTCCTTAATAAGCAGCACTGCGTAATGTTAAAATGTGCACTCTCAATATTTTTGATACTGAAAATCCTTGCTAAAGAGCAACCTTTCTTAATGGAATTTCCAAGAAATGGAAATCTCATCCTTTGTTGTCTGATTAATTTACTTTCAGCTATTATTTTTATAAAGATCTCATATAATTTTTTGGCAGAAATGTGTTTTATTGATATCTGCATAGAATACATTAAAATGATAAAACAAATTCAATAAATGTTTGTTGAACTGAATTAGAACGCACACACATATTCTATCTGTATGTTCACACATGTCGGCCGAATGTTCCATTTGGTTATTAATGTTTATCTTAATCAAATCTCTGAATTGACTGCATTAATTACTAAATGCAAACCATTATATCTTTTGTAGATAAAGGCTTCATAATTGAATTTTAAGAGTATGATAAAATTTATATGTTCTCGGTAAATGAAATATTGAGACCAAGGTGACTTGCACTGTAGTAACAAATGTGTGTATAGATGTAGGTAGAGATAGATATACATACATATAGACATAGATGTAGATATATAATTGTCTTAGAACTCTGCAGCCTTTACCTGATTTGACGTGTCAATTATTTTCTATTTTTACATATGCATTTTTAATATTCATTTTTCAAATATAAGTATGTTACTGGGTCATATTAAATATTAAGTGAATCAAAAATATATAATATAGGACTCAAAAACTTGATGTATTTAGTGGTATCTACATAGATTTCTCCCAGTTTCGCTTTGAAGAAATAAATATACTAATACAAATGGAATGTTTTCATATGATATCTAGTGTATCAATTTTAACTTGAAGAATTTTAAGGAAAATTCTGTCATCTCCAGAATTTTATTGATCAACCACTCAATGATAAAACCTATATGTCATATTTATTCTTTAATTATCAATATGAATTATTTGTTAACTAGTATGTGTGACACTGAGTTCTCAGAATGCTCTTCCCTAGGAAGTCAGGGTAAATTCTTATTGAAAATAATGGAAAACAACTGAACACTGTGGTCCCAGTGCATTCTACCAGTTCTCATGCTCAAGTAATTTAAACCCAAAAGGAAATAGATAATAACAAAGATTCATAATTTTTTTTTTCTCTAGATTATGCATTCAATCTGAGATAGCAAATAACCTTGGGAGGGTTGTACTGGGTTTCTTTAATGTCAGTTTGCCACACTAAAATTTTTATCCATGGAATGTTGAATAAGATAACTTCTTCACAATAGTGTTTCTTTATATTCCTCATAACTTTCTATTTCCCAGAGATCTGAAAACAAATGTGCTGGCAATTAAACTTTTATTTATTTCTAAGATTTTCAAAATGGCATCCTTCACTACCTAGCCTCAGGGTGCAACTATAATAAGTAAAGAATACAATAAATTAAAATGCTCAAAAAACAGCTTAGAGCAATATTAAAACAGCATGACAAGAATCATTAAAATAGTGACTATCTATTACATCTTTTTGCATCACTGCATATGACAATCTGAGAATATTCTTTTGCTTGATTTTGCATAAGGTCAACATACAGAGAATTTATCAAATAGTTTCTAGCAGGCACTGAATAAGTGTGTGTTGGGTTAATGAATAAATATGTAAGCAAAAGCGTAAACGTTCAAGGACAAAAATGGAAGGGGAAAAGTTTTATATAGTGCATTAGACGCCCTAAGGAAGTTGAAACCTTAGATGTTAAAGGGACTAAAATATGAATTTGTATCAGTAAATATTTTATTTCGATTAAATTTTAGTGCATTAGAAATATACACTAATTTCATTACTAATTGAACTACTTTATGTAATATATTTTATTTAAGGGAAAAATAACAGCAGAAACAATGATCTGTTTTTAGCATTTTAGTCTTGATCATACTTGCCTTAGATATAAATGAGAAAAAACAACATTATGAAAAAAGGCAAAAGATATTTTGATTAAATGAAGAAATAATTAAATGAATCATGAAAGAGAAAAATGAAAAGCAAAGAGATTAATTTTGTATATGCCATTTTTAACTGAGCAACCCATTTAAAATGTCTGTATTTTAAACAGTAAATACACTACATGTCTTAAAATCAAAGTATATATGACAGATTATTTGGAGTATAGATAATGCCCTATCACTCCCTTCATATAATTGGGGTGCTCTCTTCCCAAATCTGTACTCATGGTTTATATACATTAAATACTTGTACTTTCCTTTGAAACACTCATCTCTGCCCAGCACACTAAAAATTATTTTTCTGCTGTCTAATCCACTAGACTATAAGCCTAAGGAGCCCAGGCTCATTATTCATTTGCTCACCACTGTATCACACTGACTAGAAAAGCCCTCAGCATATTTGGGAACAATAAAAATTGGCTGCATAAATATTTACCTTGCTATGGTACTCAGAGATCCCGGGACTCCTGCATCTCACAGCACGGTAATCTCCTGAAACCTCTCTTTTCTTACTGCAAGATGCGGGGAGTATACAAAGAAGAGATGATCACTAAACTGGGGGGAAAAGGAATGAGCACATGAAAAAAGTTACAGACCAAAATAGTCTCAAAAGCTGGGCAACCTCAGATGTAAAACCAATGAAAAGGGATAACACAATTTTTTCTTCTTACAGCCAATAAAAAAATAGATGCCAAAGATGAGATTCTGAAAAATTGGGTTTATTCAAAGAAAACTGCCTGGATCATTTGAAACACATTATCAATATGCTTTCTCTAAAACAGCTATTAAAAAAGCTGAGGTGAGACCTGGCTGATATGGCTCAGTGAAATTGAGTGCCAGCTTGCAAACCAAAGGGTCATGGGTTCAATTTCTGGTCTGGGGAACATGCCTGGGTTGCAGGTCAGGTCCCCAGTAAGGGGTGCACAGGAGAAACACACTGATGTTTCTCTCCCTCTCTTTCTCCCTCTTTTCCCCTATCTCTAAAAATAATAAAATCTTAGCTGACACCCCATCTCTCAGAATGTTGTTATGGTCTCATGGCTGTTGATGTCTTCAAGGTCTTCATTGGCCCAGTGGTAGAATCAGCACTGGATTTGTCTGAGAAGTGGAGAGTCCCCCAGGACTCTGGAAACATGTGAGTGATGACATTAGGGACCAAAATCTAAGGGGGTACATCCTCAGTTCTTAGCACAAAAGTGTCAGAGCCCACTACCCTTAATTCTAGGAAGGCGTGTTACTAACAGAGGCATTAACATAGTAACTATACATGCTCTCTAATCTGAGCTATTGTTCACTTGAATGTATAGTATCAGCCCTCTAAACACAAAATGATCTGGTCTCCTCCAAAACTCGGATAAATATCAGAACTAGCATAAAGTCTAGTTCACATTTATTTTGGTGGAACTTAAGACATCTTAATTCAATGCGGGCCCCTTTAATTCAATGTGGACTCCTGAGAAGAAAGGTTCATGAGCTTTGAACAGCCTCTGTTAGGAAGAGGTGTTTTCAGACAGAGTTCTTCTAAGGGAGCTTTTACAGATCGCTCATTGATGCCTCAATTCTATTCCACTTAATTAGGCTGTATTTTATATCTGATTTTAACAAGAAAATAAGTTTTGGCTTGAACCATTCTATCACAGATAATGCGGTGGTTAGCACAAGGGCCACTGGAACCGTTTGTACTATTAAACATTTAACATTATCTTGAGGCTTTTGAAATGTGACCATGCCAGAAATAAAAAAAGGCTGAATAAAGTAAACTGAGTAATATAGAAAGAAACTGAACTAGATTACCTGCTTGAAAATGTATTATAAAAGTGTTCAAAATAGTTATCTGAGACTTCTATTCACCCATAAAAAGAATCTATCCATTTCCGTGTATTCCTAAGTAGAAGCACATATCTTAGCATATCTTGGTGCTCGTATTTCAGGAAAACAAACACACAAACTCCTTTTATTTTCCCATTGGTTTCATTTTCACATCCCTAAAGTACCATTCAAAATGTTACCTGTGGATTTATAAAGTGGTAAACATTCAACCATAAAAGGTTGAATTTAAAAGGCTGTTTTAGCAGACGCAGGCAGTGCCTTGTCATAGCCGCCAGCCCTCACTCCCTACTGTCTGTCAAGCGCTTCTTCCTTCTCTCATCATGGCTCTCCCCCCATGTGACTGCTCTGTGCAAAAGATCAGGCTCCGCTCACTCCTGGCCCAGACTGGGAGTGCGGGAGTTAGGATGCATGGTAAACCATCTTGGGAGCAGCCCTCAAAGAACGAGGAATAGCAGTTTG
This sequence comes from Micronycteris hirsuta, assembly GCA_004026765.1. Lineage (NCBI taxonomy): Eukaryota > Metazoa > Chordata > Mammalia > Chiroptera > Phyllostomidae > Micronycteris > Micronycteris hirsuta. Next base: position 85,433 of record PVJI01004302.1, read on the forward strand.
TAAAGAAATACACCGCCCTCCTTATCTTTTAGTAGAGATTATTCTGAGGAATATTTTATGTCTTCTCCCAGAAATCCCCCTCAGGACTGCACCCCAGGTTCTCATCTACTGACACCTTATAGGCTTTCATTGTCTCATTACCCTGCCCCCTTCTGCTGCTTCCTGGGACCAATTCCCAACTAAACATTTCACATTTGCTCACATTCTTATTGGAAAGTTTGCTTCTGGGGAGAACCCACAGCTCGTATGAAAAATGTGACCACCTTAAAAAGTAAAGAAGCTAGTAAACCTAGAGAAGGAAACTGTAGAAAAGTAATAACCACAAGGTAAAGAAATGGCCAGGCTGAACTACAGTACAAAGGAAGGAGCAGGGAAAGAAAACAATAAATATAAAAAGAGAAAAAGTGCTATGGAGACAGAAGGGAAAGGCAAAGAGAATAATATATTAAATTAAAAAAAATAAAAGAAAACAAGAGATTGAGTAAAATCTAAATAAAAGAAATTAAAAAAAGGGGTTCTGGTTTGAAGTAATTTTTTAAAAATCAAAAGTGACCAAATAAAAATGTTAATACTTCTCTGTCTGAGACCAAATCCTTGTCCCATCTCTACTGACTTCTCAACAGTCCTCAAAATGGATCATGTGCCCCTTATGTTGAAGTGACCAGTTACTTGCTCTCACGCCTCCTTGAAAGAAAAAAATTATGTTTTTGCCACTGATTTCGCCATATGAAACTCATCACCCTTTTCTGCATATGAAGCTGCTGTCTCTAAAAGCACTATCTCATTGTGCTTTATATCCTGCATCTCACTCAGTTAGTGCTGGAGAAATATTGAATAGTTTATGTACAAAACTATTTTTAAATTTTATATTATTTTGAAACTTTGCTTTTTTGAGGTCGGGGTACACTGGCCACCCTATCTGGCTGTGAAAGCTCTCTACATTTCCTTACCCAGTACCCCCTTATGGGTAAGGTTTCTGTGAGGTCTGTTGTGTTTGCATCCTTCAGCTTATTGGCTTAAAATGACCTCTCCTTTGGTACCTTCTCTTTGGGGGCCAACTGGGAGAAAGGGAAACCAATAGTGCAACTAATTTGTTACCAAAAATTGACAAATGCCTTTTTAAATAAAGAACCAGTGCCCCCCCAAAAGGAACAAAATGGTTGGCCTCTAATTTCTTCCATGTGTTATTTTTTTTACATTTTTAATACTTTTTTTTTAAAAGAGTGATTATTTTTTAAAGATTTTATTTACTTATTTTTAGAGAGAGGAGAGGGAGGGAGAAAGAGCAATGTATGGTTGCCTCTCACATGGCCCTCACTGGGGACCTGGCCTGCAACCCAGGCATGTGCCCCGACTGGGAATCGAACCGGGACATTTGGTTCCTAGCCTGCACTCAATCCACTGAGCTATACCAGCCGGGCATTTTTTTTTTTTTTTTTTACATTTTTTAATTGTTTTACCCCATTACCATTTAGTCCCCTTATGCCCCTCCCCCTGCAATCACCACACTGTTGTCCATGTCCATGATTCCTTTTCCTTTTTGCTCCTACCCACTACCCTGCCACCACCCTTAGCTGTCAGCCGGCTCTCTATGAGTCTGTCTCTATTTTGCTCATTAGTTCAGTTTGTTCATTAGATTCCACGTGAGTGAAATCATATGGTATTTGTCTTTCTCTGACTGGCTTATTTCACTTGGCATGTTCTGCAGGTCCATCCATACTGTCACAAAGGGTAAAACTTTCTCCTTTTTTTTTCACTACCAAGTAGAATTTCATTGTGTAAATGTCCCATGGTTGTTTTGGATGGACACTTGGGCTACTTCCATATCTTTGTGATTGTAAATAACACTGCAATGAACATAGGGGTCCTTACGTTCTTTTGAATTCGAGTTTTGGCTTCCTTTGGATACATTCCCAGAAGTGGGATCTTAAAAAGTGGGCAAAGTACCTGATTAGACACTTCTCCAAAGAGGACATTCAGATGGCCAATAGACATATGCAAGGATGCTCAACGTCATTAACCATCAGAAAAATACAAATTAAAACCACAATGAGATGTCATCTCACACCTCTCAGAATGGCTATCATCAATAAATCGATAAACAACAAGTGCTGGTGAGGATGTGGAGAAAGGGGAACCTTTTTGCACTGTTGGTGAGAATGCAGATTGGTGCAGCCACTGTGGAAAGCAGTATGACGATACTTCAAAAATTAAAAATGTAGCCCTGGCTGGTGTAGCTCAGTGGATTGAGCGTGGACTGGGAACCAAGGGGTCCCGGTTCAATTCCCCATCAGGGCACATGCCTGGGTTGCAGGCCAGGTCCTCAGTGAGGGCCATGTGAGTGGCAACCATACATTGCTGTTTCTCTCCCTCTCGGTCTTCCTCCCTTCCCCTCTCTCTAAAATAAATAAATAAAATCTTTAAAAAAAATGTATCTGCCTTTTGTCCCACCTGTTATTTTTTTAGCATCTTACTCTGGGCAAGAAACTGGGTGATCCAGCTACTGCAGTTCCTGAGATGCTGAGAGACAAGGTAAAAATAGCTTATGCTCATGGTAGTCTTTGGGGGAACCTAAGAACATATATCAAGTATGAGAGTGCAAGCATCAAACCAAAACTGTGTGTTTAATGTGTATGTCAGCAAAAGAAGCAGTAATGAGGAGTCAGTGCACAGAGAACCACGGAAGAGGAGCATAAGGATATCAAATCAGCATGAGTGCTGGAACAGGTTAGCCCAAGCAAATCCCAGAAGAACTGCTAATGAGCTGCATTTGGCTTTAATTCTTATGAAAAAGAACTCCAATTTCTCCGAGACATTGAACATTTGTTTTCCTTACTCTTGGGTAAAACAGTAAAAGTCATATTGCAGAGTCTTAAGGTAACTAAATGTTTACCTTTAAAAGAAATTACATATGAGTTTTCCAAAATGCTTCTACCATTTTCCACTCCAACCAGTAATGTCTCAGAGTTGCAGTTGCTCAACATCTGTACCGATATGTGGTGTTGTCAGTCTTTCAATTTTAGCTACGGTTGTGGGTATAAAGTGACATTTTTCACTATAAATTTTAAAGATAACATTTGCATGTTAGAAACATTTTCATGTGTTTGTAAGCTACTTTCATATCTTCTTTTATGAAGTATTTATCCAAAATTTCCCTTATTCTTCTTTACTGTTTTTCCCTTCCCTTTGGCAAGAAGATAAGTTCTTTGATGATAAAGCAGATTTCCAATATGTACCACAAGAAATGTTATTTTCAAAGGTTATCACGTTGTGCAAAAAGTGAGTTTTTAACTTAAGTTGCTATGAAATAATGTTTAATGTGAAATAGTTTTGTTGCAGATGCACAGTGTTTTTAAAGTTATTAAAGATAGTTTAATGTATGTATTGGTACTAACAAAGAAATAAATTCTCACATGATTTCTAGATTGCTAGGGGCCTGATCCATGCAGTAGCTTTCATTTCTCAAATCTGATAAGATATACAAGTCTTAATTGTTATTACTTATCTATTTCTTGAATTTCACAGATAGCTCCCTTATCCACCCTCAAGGGCCCGAGAATCTCTTAAAACAAGTGTTGTTTCTTATTTTCTTTAATAAAGAACAAAAAAAAAAAAAAGCCACCTTCTTGCTATAAGCATAAAAAATACTGTAGCTATTTTATTTAAATTGTATGACTGTAAATATGAGATATTGTGGAAATGTTAAGATAAGAACTATTACATAAGGCATGCACTAGATAAAGTGTAATGTCAGTTTTTATATGTTATAGTTTTCTAACAGTTTTCAAAACATATAACAGAATATACAAATTTCATAAATGTCATCACTTTCTAACCAACACTGATTTGCTGTAAGCTCAAATCTAAAATCATGGTATTTTGAGGTCAGCTGGACCCAAAGAATTCTTTAGTACCATGTTTCTTAAATATTTGACATTCGTATACCCAAGGATTAGGTAATATTTTTAAAGATCGATAATTATAAATATTAATCAATACATTTCTTAATATGTTACCTATTTATTTTTAGAGAGGGGAAGGGAGGAAGATAGAGAACAAATACATCAATATGAGCTTGCCTCTCACACACCCCTACTGGGGATATGTCCCACAACCCAGGCAGGTTTCCTAGACTGGGAATCAAACCTGTGACCCTTTGGGTCCCAGGCGGGCATTCAATCCACTGAGCCACACCTGCCAGGGTTTATTAATTCATATTTAAGTAACAATTTCAAATCAGTGAAAGGGATTACATACCTATGCTTTTGATTCAGTGAGTCACTTTGAGCCATAATTAATCTTTAGCCCTACAGAATATCACATAACACAATAATAAAAAATACATATTTTATGAACTTAAGAAATAAAGAGTAAATCATATCCAAATAAAATCTATCTAAATAGTTTTGAATACAAAGTGCAACTTAAATTTACATTAAAAAAAGTTAACGTCAAAATTCTTAAAGTGTATGCCCAACCCTTAAGAAGTTCATGATTAAGATTATAATGGAATTCCTTTGTAATCATTATGATTTTACATTTCAAAATTTTTGCAATGCGCATGAACAAAATTCTTTGCTCTCTCTTCCTCGGACACTACCAAACTACCAGCATAGCACATGCTCTGTTATGCCATTGTCTATTACATGATAGTTTTTAAATTATTCAAATAATAAACATGTCTTAAGAAGTAGAATATGATTAGAATGTGATTTAATGACATTTCATTCGGTGAGAATTGAATCTTCTCTGACTGGTATAAAAAAGATGAAGAAAAAGTTTAACCACTGAACAGAGATGGTTGAAGTGTTTCTGCATGATATTAGTTGATAGTAGCTGACTGGAGTACCATATGAGGCAGATGGAAAATTCTGTCTAGGTAGAAGGGAAGAATGACATGATCTGTTGACAATAGCTGCTATGAGCATGGGGAGTAGGCATACCACATGCGTGCTGGTCATGTCTTATAATCTCTTTATTGAGATACCTTCACCCATTGTTATGGAAAATGATATGGAAGTCATGCTCTCTTTAGGGTTATAAGAAAAAAAGTGAAAAGAATACCAAACCCTGGTTTTTTACCATAATAGTTCATTCTTATTTTTAAACAATTCTTTTTAAACATTTGACAAACTAGCTGAAGAATCTTAGATTTCCTAAGTTTTGTCAAAAGGGTGCTCTCTTTAGGTAAGAAACTTATCAAAGATGTGGAATACATAGATTTTGAATGAAAACACTGACTTGAAAAGACATATGCACCTCCCCCAACCATGTTCACCATAGTTACAGTAGCTAAGATGCAGAAACAACCTAAGTGTGCATCTCTGAATGAGTGGATAAAGGACATGTGTGTATATGTGTGTACATATGTGTATGTATATCTATATATAGTATCTATATCTATATAACAAAATATTTTCTTTTTTGTTTTAATTTTTTTAAATTACTTTGTTGTTGTTCAATTACAGTTGTCTGTTCCACCCCCCCCCCGATTTTGTCTATGTATCCTTTATAGTGGTTTCTGAAAGCTTCTCTCCACAGTCCCCCCCACCCTCCTCTCTGGCTATTGTTAGATTGTTCTTAATTTCAATGTCTTTGGTTATATTTTGTTTGCTTTTTTCTTTTGTTGATTATGTTCCAGTTAAAGGTGAGATCATATGGTATTTGTCCCTCACTGCCTGGCTTATTTCACTTAGCATAATGCTCTCCAGATCCATCCATGCTGTCGCCAAGGGTATAAGTTCCTTTTTTTCTTCCTGCTGCATAAAATTCCATTGTGTAAATGTACCATAGTTTCTTGATCCACTCATTTGCTGATGGGCACTTGGGTTGCTTCCAGCACTTGGCTATTGTAAATTGTGCTGCTATGAACACTGGAGTGCATAGGTTCTTTTGGATTGGTGTTTCAGGGCTCTTAGGGTATAATCCCAGTAGTGGAATTGCTGGGTCAAAAGGCAGTTCCACTTTTAGTTTTCTGAGGAAGTTCCATACTGTTTTCCACAGTGGCTGCACCAGTCTGCATTCCCACCAACAGTGCAGTAGGGTTCCCTTTTCTCCGCATCCTCTCCAATACTTGTTTATTGATTTGTTTATGATGGCCATTCTGACCAGTGTGAGGTGGTATCTCATTGTGGTTTTAATTTGCATCTCTCTGATGGCTAATGATGCTGAGCATATTTTCATATGTCTCTGGCCCTCTGCATGTCCTCATTGGAGAAGTGTGTCTGTTTGTCTTTTGCTCATTTTTTAATTGGGTTTTTTGTCTTCCTGGATCGGAGTTGTGTGAGTTCTTTATATACTTTGGAGATCAAACCCTTGTCCAAGGTATCATTGGCAAATATGTTTTCCCATATAGTTGGTTCTTTTTTTAATGCTGTTTCTTTTTTTTCATATTATTATTTTTTTTTACATTTTTAAAAATTTATTGTTGTTCAATTACAGTTGTCTTCATACTCTCCCCTCCCCTCCCCCTCCAATCCCACCTCCCTTCACTGCCTCCCTCCCCATCCTTGGTTCTGGCCATGTGTCCTCTATAGTGGTTCCTGAAGACCCTTCTCCCCATTGTCCACCCCCCTCTCCCCTGGCTATTGTTAGATTGTTCTTAATTTCAATGTCTCTGGTTAAGCTTTGCTTGCTTTTTGCTTTTGTTGATTATGTTCCAGTTAAAGGTGAGATCATATGGTATTTGTCCCTCACCACCTGGCTTCCTTCACTTAGCATAATGCTCTCCAGTTCCAACCACACTGTTGCAAAGGGTATAACCTCCTTCTTCCTCTCTGCTGCTATTTTCTTTAGCCATGCAGAAGCTTTTTAATTTGATGAGGTCCCATTTATTTATGCTTTTTTAAATGTCCCTTGCTTTAGGGGACATATCAGTGAAGATGTTGCTGCATGTAATGTCTGAGATTTTCCTACTGATGTTTTCCTTTTATGGACTTTTATGGTGTCACGACTTATATTTAAGTCTTTTATCCACCTTGAATTTATTTTTATCAAGTTTCATTTTTTTAAATGTAGTTGTCTAGATATCCCAACACTATTTGTTGAAGAGGCTGTTTTTACTCCATTTTATGCTTCTTTCCCCTTTGTCAAATATTAATTGCCTGTAGAGACTTGGGTTTATTTCTGGGCTCTCTGTTCTGTTCCATTGGCCTATGAGCCTGTTTTTATGGCAATACCAGGCTGTTTTGATTACAGTGGCCTTGTAATACAGTTTGATATCAGTATTGTGGTCTCTCCTGCTTTGTTCTTCTTTCTCAAAATTGCCACAGCTATTTGGGGTCATTTAAATTTCTGAAATGTTTGTTCTATATCTGTGAAGTATGTCATTGGTACTTTGATAGGGATTGCATTGAATCTATAGATCGCTTTGGGTAGTATGGCCATTTTGATGATGTTAATTCTTCCAATCCATGAGCATGATATATGCTTCCATTTGTTTTTGTCTTCCTTAATTTCTTTCCTCAGTGTTGTATAGTTTTTCTGAATGCAGGTCTTTTACCTCCTTGGTTATGTTTATTCCTAGGTATTTTATTCTTCTTGTTGCTATATCAAATAGGTCTTTTTTTTTCCCTGATTTCTGTTTCTGATATTTCATTGTTGTTGTATAAAATGCCTTTTATTTCTGAGTATTAACTTTGTATACTGCTGTTTTGTGAAATTCATTTATTAGGTCGAGTAGTTTTTTGGTGGAGTCTATAGGATTTTCTATGTATACTATCATGTCATCTGCAAACAATGATAGTTTTACTTCCTCCTTTCCAATTTGGATGCCTTTTATTTCTTTTTCTTGTCTGATTGCTGTGGCTAGGACTTCCAGTATTACGTTGAATAGGAGTGGTAAAAGTAGGCATCCTTGTCTTGTTCCTGATCTTAATGGGAAAGTTTTAAGTTTTTGTCCATTGAGTATGATGTTGGCTGTAGGTCTCTCATATATGGCCTTAATTATGTTGAGGATTGCTCCCTCATACCCATTTTGCTGAGTGTTTTTATCATAAAGGGGTGCATACCTTATCAAATGCTTTTTCTGCATCTATTGTTATGATTATGTGATTTCTGTGTTTCATTTTGTTTATGTGGTGTATTATGTTTATTGATTTGCGAATATTGTACTATCCTTACATCCCTGGGAAAAATCCTACTTGATCATGGTGTATGATCTTTTTAATGTATTGCTGAATGCAGTTAGCCAATATTTTGTTATATAACAAAATATTTTCTTACCATAAAAAGAATGAAATTTTGTTATTTGCGACAACATGGATGAAACTTGAGGGCATTATGCTAAGTGAAATAAGTCAGACAGAAAAAGGTAAATACTGTATGATATCACTACATGTGGAATCTTAAACAAACAAATAAACAAACAAACAACAGATTGGTAGATTGGTGGTTACCAGAGGCAGGGAAAGAGGAGGGGTGGGCAAAATGGGTGAAAAGGATCAACAGGTACAAACTACCAGTTATATAAAATAAATAAGTCATAGGGACATACTTTACAGAATTAACTATATAGTTAATAATAATAGTTAATATTATCATGTTACATGTTAGAAAATTACCCGAGAGAATAAATCTTAAATGTCCTTATCACAAGAAAAAATTCTGTAATAATGTGCAGTGACTAATGTTTACCAGCCTTACTTTGGTGATCATTCCACAAATACCAACCTACTATTGGTGTCCACCTAAAACTAGTATCATGTTGTATCTCAGTTATACCTCAAATCAAGTTTTTCATTGAAAAAACAAGAGTGAGTACAAAAAAAAGTAATATAACTATAGAACTGCATTTATCAAATGTACTATTGGGTTGGTAAGAAACAATGGATTTCTTTCCTCTGAGATGAAGAACAAAAGATGCTATTAACTGCTACCTTCTCCTGATTTCAGGACAAACAATTGTCTTATGATCTTAGCCATATTGTGTCTGACTTCAGACTGCACTTAAAAACAATGGCCTCGGAATTTCTATATAGGAAAATAGGACTGATTTGTAAGTCACAGTTAGATGACATGTCTTGAAGTGATTTCACAAGCCACAATGATGTTTTATTTCATTAGTATTTATTTGTGGTATTTGAGAAATGTGCATAAAGACAGTGAGGGTGACTAATGCCCTCTCAAGCCACTGCATTTCGGGAATATAGTTGTGTTCATATGCTAAAATTTTTCTTTGATGTTCATCTAGTAGTTAAGAAAATGATTGCTCGGTGTGAAATAAGCTAGTTGTCATGCAGAGGGATCACGCTAATCATTTAATTAGTAATAGTTGTGTTGAAGGAATTTCTGATGCATTTTTGAATGGCTTAAGAGATTGGGGCTTATTTGTTTCTTATTTGTATTTTAATAAAATAGTCTGTTCCCTAGAGCTTTTATTTGCTTCTTGTAGGAGAATGAGAGTCATCTGATGACACTGAATTTGACAAACTTACAGAACAAAGATTTCAAGAGTACCAAATTTCAATCTAGAGTCTCATATGAATAATTGGAATTTCTTTACACACATAGAACATCATCAACTTTCCAGAGAGAGTTAAATATAAGTCTCTAAGGTCATTTCTCACTCTCCAAGCAATGGCCATAGACACTTATAACATAAAACTCTCAACTAAAACAAATTTAACAAGAGAAAAACATGTCCAACAATGACTTATGAATCAACAGTGTTTTAACTATTTATTTTTGAAGTTTGAGAATATTTTTAAGAGGTCTGTCAAGCTTAATATACACATAATTGAAACAGTAAAGGGAAAAAGAGAATTTAATTTCTGATTCTGAACATGTTTTGTTGCAGAGAGGAAAAATTACAACTATTGTTCCGTTATTTAGTGTGTTATTGCAACATTATGTAACACAGAACATTTATTGTTATAGAAAGTGCTTTTCACTTTAAAGGTCCAAGTCATAAAAAGTTGTGCACCGGTTATTATCATTTACCTTTTCCTTAGGTACATTACTTTTCATATGCTTTCATTAGTGCTTTGCTCCCTAGCGTGCAAGTAACTTAAAAGTCTACTTACTGCCAAAGCTCAGCTGGGGAGAAAAAAGGAGTTACTCTTGCTTTAATTCTTTAAGTTAGAACAAAGCATTTTGTGGAGATGGTAATTGTAAAGAGACAGGCGGAGGAGCCTCTAAAGTGTGGCCAGCAAGCATAGCATGGCTATCCCTGATCTGCAAGACTTAATAGGCTTCAGGCAATTAATAGATGTTATTAGAGTTTTATGTGATCTTAATTCTGCATAATGCCCTAACAATGGCTACTCTAAAATGCTTGGTTAATTCCCCCCCCCCCCCCAAAGCTGGGTAATTCCTTGTAGTGCAAGGTGGCTTTGTTGTTGTTTTTGGGAAAAGGAAAAATTATTTGAGGTAGTTATCTTGAATTATTTGCCTAAAATTAAAAGATTGAATCAATCTTTTTCTGCTCACTGAAGTGTCATTTCAGATGATCTGGTGACTGTTTTTTGCTACATTTTTGGACAATCAGTTAATATTGGTAATAAGTGGAAGCTATATATGCTTTCAAATATTAGAATTTGAGATGAAGCAGTAAACCTTATATTCTACTATTTGTATTAGTGCATTAACACTTGGAAACTGTAGCATTAAAATTTGAAGTCAATAAAAACCTGGATAAAAACATTTAAGTGACCCAGTGGTTTCCTTGGATTTCTCCCTGACTTTATGAAAAAAGTGAATAAAAAAGGTTTTTCAAGTTTCAACTCTCTAAGTGAAACCACTGATGGAACATCAGCGGTGTTCTCTACTTTTGCCAACTGTTAACGTCCAGACAATACAGGGTCGGAGGAGGCGGGAGGGGAGATGGCTCGGGGCGGGGTTGGGGGGGGGTAGGCTGAGGGAGAGGAAGGCAGAAAACTGTACTTGAGAAAATAAATTTTAAAAAAGTATTAAAAAATTAAAAAAAAACATTGGATGAATTTGCAAAGAAAAAACAAACAGAAATAATGAAAATGATTTAACACCAGAAGAAAATATTGAGGAAAAGGAAATCCAGATTTCCCAATATGACAGAGAAATAATGAGTCACGGGTCTCCTTCATGTAACTAAATCTTAGTGAGACCACACAACTGAGACAGATACTGTGTCTCATTTTTAATATGTCTTTAAAACCTGGCTTTACCCTTTGTTTTCTGGACTTTGGGAGAAAAGTTTGACTTCTGCTTTATCCACCGAATTGATTCTGGAAATGTATGACTGTTCACTTATTTATTTACTCATTTATGTATCTATTCCTGTATTCTACAAGCAACCAATAAACTTAACTTTGAGATAACAGAGATGCTTCTTCTTTCCTTGGGATTTTACGGTTTAGTAAGGGAGGCAATTCATATAAAATTACTTTTGTACTGTGATTATTTATGTATGCGTATATATTTATTTATAATATAAATATAAAATAAAACAAAGTAAACTATAATATAATATAAACTATTAATAATATAACTATTAAAATAAAAATGAGCACTGGTACAGTGGGGAATGGAGTCTCTCATATTTGTCTATTATATAGTAGATAATCATATTTGTTTTATTATCAACACTAGGCTGAGATTAGGGAAAGCTTCCCTGAGAAAATGATATTAGATATAGGTGTTTTCAAAAAAATAGGTGGAAATTAGCCCGATGAGTAAATAGTAATCGTTTTTGGCCCAAGAACCAAGATGTGTAAAGGCAAATGCATCTATTATTCTATATAGAATAATAGGTTTAAAATTATTTCTGTGTGGCTAAAGAAAAGGAACTGAAAACATATATATATACACATACATGTATACATATACATACACACACACACACACACATATGAACTTGTGACAGTGAAAACGGAAAGGCAGTATTTGTGCTGCCTGTCTCTACCAGAACCATTATCTTTACAGGCATTTTATTCAGATGCCGGCAATCTGGGAAGACTGTGGGTTATGTACCCTCAAAAACCACCTTAACATTTCATCTCAAGCCAATCTTTTTATAAGGAGCTGGAAAGGACAGGTAAAGGGTTTGGAAAAAGCTTACTCTGATAGAAGTTGCAGCCCAGCTGGGATTTTTCCAATGTTTCCTTGTCTGCTGATCAACAATTCTTCATCTGAGTCAGGGCATCCCCTCCCTGGGACACAATGGCTCCGATCCCATTTCCATCACTTGCAGATCCCCTGGGGCACAAAAATGGAATCATTTATTGATCTCCTGGAGTCACGTAGGTCATGTATTCCAGTTCTGGAATAACAGTTTTTCACACGCATTAATCAGTTACTCCTATCAACTATGGCTACAGCTAAAATCTTTAACTCTTGAGTTTCCCTATCAATAGAAGAGTTCATGAATGTAGAAGAAGACATATCATGATGTAGAGATAAGGAATTTATTTTTCTGAGGACCATTAAAGTGCTATGAGCAGGAGAGTTTAATGTCAGATGCAATATTAAAAAGTTGGCTCAAGCTGTGGTGTGGTAGTTGGATAGAGTCAGGGAATGATGTCAAGAAGTAGGAACGTGGAGGTAAAAGCCAATGAGAGCTGAAATAAATTTCCAGAAAGAGACTGGATAAAGTTCATTTTATAGAGGATATAGAATTTGCAGAATTTTTATAACTAATAGGATATGGTGATAGAAAAGAAATAGTTGACAGCTCTGGCTGGTGTGGCTCGGTGGGTTGAGCGCCGGCCTGTGAACAAAGAATTGCTGGTGTGGTTCCCAGTCGGGGCATGTGCCTGGGTTGCCAGCCAGGTCCCAAATAGGGGGCACATGAGAGGCAACCACACACTGATGTTTCTCTCCCTTTCTCTCTCCCTCCCTGCCCTTCTCTTTAAAAATAAATAAACAAAACCTTAAAGAAAAAGAAAGTTGACTGTATTTTATTTGGCCATTTTATAGCATAAGCTCACTCACTATTCCACAGGATAGTCAATATACTTTTGAAAATGTTTGTAGGAATTTGAATCTGCATCTCTGCAACTTAATCTTCATTTTTCTTGCTAAAACTAAAAAAATAAATCTTCCGTATGACTGTCTGATATTTAAAAAACAGCTACATTTTCATCCCCACATCTTTATTTTTTCTGGGTAAAAAGAAACCCAATTTTTTATTTCTTAAATGACATGGTTTCTATATATCTATCAATCCTAGTTGACCATTTATAAATATATTTATGTGTAAATACGTTTAAAAATGTAATAGAGCCCACACAATTGCAGATGTTGGCTGACCAGAATATATCCAGAAGAACACGCTCACTTGTTGTAAATGCTACATACACTGTTGACTCCAACAGGAGAGCCTGGGCTTGCCTGATCTTCTTTCTTCCCCGTCTGGTTCCTCAGTCCTTTCTCCTTTCACTCCCCTCCTGCTCGTTCCCTCTCCCCTTCTTCCTTTCCCTCCCCTTCCTTCATGCATTTTGCCAGTTATATCATACTGCAGTTAGTGCTATATTGAGTTTCTGATAGCCTAAAATCCTGCAATTATATTGCATTAAAGAACTCTCCTCTAATTTATATTTAAGTAGCTGTATTATTTTAACGTAATGAAGAAAATTTCTATGATTGTGTGATCTCAGCGCATCAATGAAATTTATAGAAATCATTTTGACTTCTGATTCTTTCATTTGCCATATTAATTGTTCCCCGTACTGTCTGCTCCATTTATAAAATCTTTGTTTATTTCCAAACAGAAGATAATCTTCTGAATTGCCACTTTTAATTCCTCTCTTCTGGAACTAATCACTTTTTACCTTGCTGTTTACAGTTATTTAGAAATAGAACTAATCTTTTATAGATAAGTGCTTTGATAATCATAATCCATTCTGATTCACTTTTAAAAATTCTTTCTGTGGCTGGGAATGAAAAAAGGGGTTTTATGAAAGGTAACCTCACAGGGTGATCTGATCATAAATTCCTGACTGGGCAGGTCTTGGTGGGTAGTCACGCCCCAGGCCTATCACGTTTTAGTAAAAGATTTATCTTAAGCAAGCCTTGACCATTGATTCTGTGCCTCTCGGCTAACACACCTTTGAAATAGCCACCTAGAAGATAGTGTGTCATTTTGTTAACTATCCAGTTATTCAGTTCTTGCCTTGCTTTCACCTACCTCTATATAATTTGTCTTATGTTTCCCCTCTTTAATCTCAAATGCATAAAAGAAACTGAAAAACTGTTATTCTCCGGAGCATTTGAAAACCTGCTCCCCAGCATGTGTCATCAGGTTGGCTCAAACAAACTCTTGTAGAAATTCTCTACAGATTTGGATGTTTCATACTGATGTGGCCTAGAGCAGTGTTTTGAATATATTAAATAAGTATTTTGGCAAATGAATGGATAAATTTAAAGTAGCGGAAAACCATTTACCATTTTCTTCAAGTATCTTTTGTTTTGCTTTTGCAATCAACTTTGTTCCATCTATTCTAGATTGAAAAATCTTCTGTCTGATAGAAAATTCTAAAAGGAAAATTCTAATTGAGTAGTTCTAATTTCCATCTCATTTATAAACATTTTCTCATGTATCTCAAGGGATAGATCTGAACTTTCCCTTATTCCATTTTATCTGAACATAGGTTTGTAAGTCTTGTGTCTATATTTTATTTCAATTTTGTCATGGGTCCTTTTCCTGTGCCGCCACATTTGTTTCTGATGGATGACCTTTAATTCTGGAACAGAATAATATGTGCTTATGTGTAGAAACTTAATTTTAAGTACTGTCAGCATTATCCCTTTATAATATATATATTTTAAATTTCTTGATATTTGAAACCCACATTATCCCTTTCATAGCAATTAGATATTCTTCAGTAATAATGCCATCACATTCCAAGATTTCCATATTTTGTCAAATAAAACTTCTTCAATGCTCAGAATGAAGTATAGCAATTTCTGGTTGTTTTATCACCATCTGAGAGACAAAGTCTAGGTCAAGAAAAGTTGATAATTATATGTAGATATAGATATATGTGTATTTATACCCAGAAATTCAGTATACACCTTTTAATATCAAAACTAGTATTATATTCAATCAGCAAATGCCAAAAATAATCTGCTGAAGATAGAAACAAGATAAAGGTGTCCTTTACCACCAATATTATTTATCATTCTTGTGAAGTTTTGTGGCAATGTTATCAAAAATGGAAAGACATAAGAACAGGGCTAGGAGATAAGCACAATCAATGACAAATGATTTGATTGATTTATCAGGAAAGCCCAAGACAATCAAGTGAAAAGCTATATAAATACAGCTGGGAACATATATGATAGATGACACATAGAGGTCAATAGTTTTTATTTCTCCTTCATTATGAAAGATTAATTTCAATAGATATAGAATTCTAAATTAAATGTCTTTTTTTTTCTTTCAACACTCTAAATATTTCACTTCACTCTCTTCCGGTTGCTTGGTATCTAATGAAAAGTTTTCTGAAATTCTTACCCTTGTTCCTTTATAGGTAAGGTGGCCTCACCTCTCTGAGTTCTTTTAAGATTCTCTCTTTGTCTTTGGTATTCTGAAATTTGAATGTGATAAACTTAGATGTAGTGTTTGTTTTGTATTTAACATCGTTAGAACTTTCTGAATTTTGTGGATCTGTGGTTTGGAGTCTGTCATTTGTTTTTATAATGTTCTCAGATAATTATTGTTTCAAATATTTCTTCTGCCTCATTCACTCATTCTTTCTTTATTTTTTTCTTTTTTTCTGGTATTCCAATTATACTTTTTGTCAGTTTTTCCATAGTTTATTTTTATGTTCTCTATGGTGTTTTATTTATTTATTTATTTATTTTTTCCTCCATGCATTTCAGTTTGGAAAGTTTCTTTGACCTATCTTCAAGCTCACTGATTTTTTTGGTCATGGCTCCTTGGCCATGTAGAGTTTACTTATGAGCTCCCCCTTCATTTCTATTATGGTGTTTTCTTGTCTCTAGTGTTTCCTTAATATTCCTTCTTAAAATTCCCATCTCCCCTCTCACATTATCCATCTGTTCTTAAACATGGTCCACATTTTTATTAAAACATTTAATAAATTAATTATTCATGTTAATAATTATCTCAAATGCTATGTCTGATAATCACACGTGGGTCTTTTCTCTGAGTCTTGTTCTGATGCCTGCTTTGTCTCTTCAGATGGTGAGGTTTTTTAAAAAACTTTTTTTGGGCCCTGGCTGGTGTAGCTCAGTGGATTGAGCGCGGGCTGGGAACCAGAGGGTCCCGGTTCGATTCCCAGTCAGGGCACATGCCTGGGTTGCGGGCCAGGTCCCCAGTGAGGACCATGTGAGAGGCAACCATACATTGCTGTTTCTCTCCCTCTCTGTCTCCCTCCCCTCTCTCTAAAAAATAAATAAATAAAAAAATCTAAAAAACAAACAAACAAAAAAAAAAACTTTTTTTGGCATTGTATGCCTTGCAATTTTTTTGTTTAAAGTTAAGTGTATTATATTGGTTAATGGGAACTTTAGTAATAGGTCTTTAGTGTAAGTATTTAGCTGATCATGCTAGGATTTGGACTATATTTAATATTTGCTATAACTATAGGTGTCAGAGACTCAAATTTCCCTAGCATATTTGTTTTTGTCTTGCCTGTTGGCTTTATGCTTCACTAAGTACTACTCCTTAGAGAATCATGTCATTGCAGGTATTTGAGCTAAAATCCCCTTTTCTGTACTAGAGCCTGGGTAGTGTGTTGGTAAGGTGTTTGCAGGAAAGAGAAGTGTTTTATAACATTATGACTAAATCTCAGTTTTTTTCTGTGTCTATGTGCCTAAGTAGAGACTTTCACAAGAATTCTTAGTTTTTTCCATCCCTTAAACAAGCCTGGAAGACAACAGAAGACTAGAGAGGACTACAGTGGAAGAAATGCCATCTGTTGTATATGAGCTAAGATTCTGGTAAAGTCTTTCCCCATGGAGAAAAAGCATTTGTTAAGGGCAAGACTCTGTTTGTATTTCACAAAAATTACTCTTCCCCAACTTCTGTCTAAGCTAGCACTAGCGGCAGATTTTTTTTCTTTTAGTTTTCATGATGAACGTTGAGTGGACTTTCTTCAGGTAAAATCTATAAAATGGTGGGTGTTCTCTTAAGACTGACGTTTTTAGAAGTTTCTCACTCACACTA
Source organism: Micronycteris hirsuta (assembly GCA_004026765.1). Lineage (NCBI taxonomy): Eukaryota > Metazoa > Chordata > Mammalia > Chiroptera > Phyllostomidae > Micronycteris > Micronycteris hirsuta. Next base: position 102,540 of record PVJI01004302.1, read on the forward strand.
GTTAATACTCAGTCTCCAGTGATTTATCAAAATTACCTACCATTTTTTGGCTCCAGAAGTTTGCTCCATATACACAGATCTTAGCTGTGACACTTTGGATTTGTCCATCTCGAGATTTCAGAGTGCTGATTTGCCCTGAAAACTCAGTTTTCTGCTGGGTTCATAAAACGTTGGTTGATTTTCAGTTGTTTTATTTTAACTTTTTCTTTTAGGACAGGACTGATAATTTGCAAGCTTTATACATGTCAGAATTGAATTTAAAAATAACGCTCTCCATATGTACATATATATATACATATGTACAAGCATACCTTGTTTTATTGTACTTGAGGTATTACGTTTTATAAAAATCTTTGTGACAAATTTCCCTCGAGCAAGTCTATCAGCACCATTTTCCCAGTAGCATTTGCTCACTTCGTGTCTCTGTGTCTCATTTTGGCAATTTTTGCAATGTTTCAAACTTTCTTATTAGTGTTGTATTTATTATGATTATCTGTGATCAGTGATCATTGTTGTTACTATTGTAAACATTTTGGGATGTCATGAATCACACCCATATAAGATGGCAAACTTAATTGATAAATGTGTATGTTTTCACTTCTTTACCAACTGGGCCACTCCCCATCTCTCTCCCTCTCTTCAGGCCTTTTTATTCCTTGAGACATAATAATACTGTGATTAATCCAACTGATAACCTTACAATGGCTCTAAGTACTCAAGTGAAAGGAAGAGTTGCATGTTTCTCACTTTAAACCGAAACCTAGAAATTATTAAGCTTAGTGAGAAAGACATGTTAAAAATTGAAATAGACTGAAAACTAGGCCTTTTGCATTGAAAAATTAGCCAAGTTGTGAATATAAAGGAGAGTTCTCGAAGGAAATTAGAAGTGCTACTCCAGTGAACATAAGAATGATAAGAAAATGAAACAGCCTTATTGCTGATACGGGAAAAGTTTTTCTGGTCTGGATAGAAGATCAATCCAGCCACAACATCGCCTCAAGCCAAAGCCTAATGCAGAAAAAGGATCTTGCTCTTTTCAATTCTATAAAGATTGAGAGATGTGAGGAAGCTTCAGAAAAAAAGTGAAGCTAGCAGAGGTTGGTTCATGAGGATTAAGCAACATCTCTGTAACACAAAAGTATAAGGTGGAATAGCAAGTGCTTTTATAAAAGCTGCAGCAAGTTATTCAGAAGATTTAGCTAAGATAATTAATGAAGGCGGTTACACTAAACAGTGTTTCTGATGTAGAGGAAATAGCTTTATAATGTAAGAAGATGCCATCTAGGACTTCTATAGCTAGAGAGGAGAAGTCAACGTCTGGCTTCAAAACTTCAAAGATAGGCTGACTCTCTTGTTAGGATTAATGCAGCTGTTGCCTCTAAGTTAAAGCCAATACATGTTTACTGTCCTGAAAATCCGAGAGTCCTTAAGAATTATGCGAAACGACTCTGCCTGTGCTTTCTTGGTGGGACAAAAAAGCCTGGATGACAGCTCATCTCTTTACAACATGGTTTTGGCTGAATATTTTAAGTTCACTGTTGACACTTGCTGCTCGAAAAAAAAGATGTCTTTCAAAATGTCACTGCTCAACGACAAAGTGCTTAGTCACCGAAGAGCTCTTAGGGAGATGTACAGATTACTGTTGTTTTCATGCCTGCTAACACAACATTCACTCTGCAGGCCATGGATCAAGTAGGAACGTAGACTTTCAAATGTTATTATTTTAAAAATACATTTTATAAGGCAGGAGCTGTCATAGATTGTGGTTTCTCTTGTGGATCTTAGCAAAGCAAATCGAAAATCTTTTGAAGAAGATTCACCATTTTAGATGCCGTTAGGAAGATTTATGATTCATAAGAGGTTAAAATATCAATGTTAAAGGACTTGGGAAGAAGTTGATTCCAACCTTTATGGGTAACTTTAAGAGGATCAAGCCTTCCGTGGAAGAAGTAACTGCAGATATGGTGAAAATAGGAAGAGAACTAAAATTAGAAATGGAGCCTGAAGCTGTGACTGAATTGCTGCCCTCTCATGATAAAATATTAACCAATAAAAAGTTGCTTCTTGTGAAAAGAAAGTGGTTCCTTGAGATGGAATCTACTCCTGGTGAAGATGCTGTAAAGACTGTTGGAATGACAACAAAAGATTGAGAACACTACATAAACTTAGTGAATAAAACAGCAGCAGGGTTTGAGAGAACTGACTCCAATTTTCAAACAATTTCTACTGTGGGTAAAATGCTATCAGACAGCACCTCCTGCTACAGAGAAATCATTTGCGAAAGGAAAAGCCAATCAATGCAGCCATGCAACTTTTAGCAACTTACTACCCTGATCAGTCAGTAACCACCAACCATGCAGCAAGACCCTTCACCAGCAAGATTATGACTTGTGAACGTTCAGATGATGGTTGGCATTTTTAACAATATTTTCAAATTATGAAAATACTTTACACAGTAAAGTAAAGGTGATACATTATTTTTTTAGACATAATGCTCTTGTGTAAATAATACACTACAGAATAACGTAAACATGACTTATGTATCATCCACAGTATTGGTGGTATAGTGGTTAGCATAGCTGCCTTCCATAACTTATATATGCATTGGGAAACAAAAACAGTGTGTAACTAATGTTACTGTGATATTTGCTTTATTGTGGTAGTCTGCAATCAAACCGATAGTATCTTACATATATGCCTGTACATATGTGTGCATGTATAATCGATCAGTTAGAAGATATTATGGAAAAAAACATTTTATTAAGGCCAAAAATAAAATAGTGTCAAATACATATGATGAAGACAAAAAATATACATTAATCAGGTACCAATTTTCTCTTAACGAGTTTTTAAGTTTAATATAATTCCAATAAAAATTTTTGGAATTAAATAAGTTTATTCTAAAAATTATATGAAAAAAACAAACCAACAAGAGTGGCCAGCAAAATTCTGAATCAATAACATAAAGCTGGTGAATCTAAGTCATAAAAAGAGCCACATCTGTCTAAAGGCCACCTTTAATTAATTTAACAAGATCCACCACATTGAAAAGCATCACAACAAGAGTACAGTAAATAAATAACATGATAGAATATAAAATTATTCATTCTTTCAGTAAATACTTAATGTGCAACTACAGTAAGAGACTGTTCTAAGCATTGGGGATAGAGTAGTAAAGAAATAAGAAAAGAAATTATTTGCCCTCGTGGAGTTTATATCCTCGATGAGAAAAACATAATTCAAAAAAAATTAAATGCAAAATACCAATCACTGGGCGATAGGTGGGATAGAGAAAAAAATGAGGCAGGAAGGGGAATGAGAAATGCTGGAAAGGGGATGCTCAATAATAGTGTGGCTAAGGAGAGGTTTACTGATGTAGTGATATTTGAACACAGATGTCATGGAGTGCACCACATAGATACTTGGAGATAAAGTCATAAGCACAGGAAATGCTACATGAAAAGATTCTGAGGCAGAAGCACGTTCAGTGTTTTACAGTAACTTAAAAGAAAGCTATGAGTTAAGAGAATCACAGTGAAAGTGCTAGGCAAAGAGATCAGAAAATTAAGAGGTCAAGATCATCTTCTCTGGCTGGTGTGGCTCAGTGGATTGAGCACTAGCCTGTGAACCAAAGAATTGCTGGTTCAATTCCCAGTCAGGGCACATGCCTGGGTTGCGGGCCAGGTCCCCAGTGGGGCGCACACATTGTTGCTCCTCTCCCTCTGTCCCTCTGTCTAAAAATAAATAAATAAAATCTTTAAAAAACAGCATCTAAAGTTCTGTAGTCACTATAAATATTTTGGCTTTTCATCATTGTTTGATGGGGACCCACTGGAGGGTTTTGAGCAGACCAGTGACAAAATCTGCCATACGTGAAAAGGACTCTTCTGGCTTCTGTGCTGTAATAAACTGTTGAAGGGGAATGAAGGGGAAAGTCAGATGCAAGGAAATTAGCATCATGTTACAAAAATACCAATGAAATATGATTTTATATAGGTATCTGTGTTAGCAATAGAAGCAGTAGGAAAAGGAAGTAGCTATGAGAGCAAGTAGAGTTAAGTTCATTGGGAAAATGTCAGAAGTTGAATTTGGGCTTATAAAATTTGAGATGCCTATGAGATGTTCCAGTAAATTGTGTGGTAGTTCTATGTGTGGTTCTAGATTTGAAGGGTAAATCCAGGCTGCAGATATAAATTTGGGTTATGTCTCAGCATATAGATGATAATGGAACACATAAAACTGATTAAGATAACACAAAAGATAATTGAACATGAAACTGGTAACTGATAAGTTACCCAGAGAGTACCTGTAGAGGAATGAAGACTAAATCCTGGGACAGTCCACTGTTAGAGATTGGGGAGATTAGAAGGAACCAGCAAAGAGGACAAAGAAGGCTTTGCCAGTGAAGTAAGAGGAAAATCAAGAGAGTGTGGGAGGCTGCATAGCAAAGACTTTAGCTGGTCTTTATCCCCAGTTCCTGGGAGGTAACCTCTAAATCCTTGGACTTTCCAGTGATAGGAGTATCCTTGTTTTTCATGAAGGGCCTCTAGTTTATGCTAATGAGATGACTCAGGGTGGAGGACTAGCCAAGCCAGAAACACCAACATGTGATTAGAGGGTTGGGGAGTTTTGAGTAATGTGATATCAACCTGACCTCTGGTGAGAAGAGGGAGGTTGGGCATTGAGTTTAACTGAGTGGCCAATGATTCAGTCAAGTATGCCTATGTAATAAAACCCCAATAAAAGTTCTGGGTACCAAAGCTCAAGTGAGCTTCCCTGGTTGGCAAAACTCTGCAGAATGTTGCTAATCAATGTGTCTAGAGGGTAGTAAGTCCTGATAACAAAAATGCTTTATATTTGGGACCCTCCCACGCTTGGCCCTATTCACATCTCCTTTTGACTAATACTGCTTTGTATTATTTTTCTATTAAAATTTTAAGTATATCACCTCACTGAAATCTGTGAGTCATTCCAGCAAATTACTGAACCTGAGGGGATAGTGGGAGCTCATAAATTTGTAGACAGCAGATCAAAAATAAGGGTGGCCTTGGGAAGGGCAGGTTTATGGAAGACTGTGCCTCTGATGTGCTGTTCAGCCCCACTCGGACTAGTTGGTGTCAGAAGTCATTGCAGAAGCCAAGGGAAGAAAATATTCTAGGGAGTAGTTAATGCTTACCTGAGTCAGGTAACACAAGGACCGAGATTGAGGTTTTTATTCAACAATGTGAAAACTATGGGTGACTGTGAAAAGAGGGCTTTCCATAGGGTTATGGGAGTGAAATCTTGAGTGCAGAGCAGTCTGTCTAGGCCAGTAGGAGAGGAGCTGTAGGCATCAAGTATAGATGACCCTTTTGAAGAGTTTTGCTGTCAACAGCAGGAAACATCTGTGGCTTTAGTTGCAGGCAGGTATGAAAATCAAGGAAGTATTTTTTTTTCATTTCTTTTTTCAGATGGAAGATTTCAAAGATGGGAATAATCCATTAGAAGGAAAACACAGATGAGATAGGAGAGAGTAATGAAAATGTCTGGACTATGTCCTTGAGAATGCAGAGAGCACTGGATTAGGTGCATAACTATAGGGGTTGGCCTGAGAGAAGATGACACACAGACAGTGCTTTCACAGCAGCGGAAGAGAATGGAGAGTATGAGCACAGATGCCTTACGTGGAGAGATGCAGTAAGTGAACTTGAGGAGAAGTTCTCTTTGGATTGCTTCTATTTAGTGGAATACAAAGCAAGGTCATGGAGGTAGTGTGAGGGTAGCGTAGGAATTATTGGAGGTTTCAGGAGAGAAAAGGAGATGTGAACTTCAGGCATCAATAAAGGTTTCTGTGAGAATTGTGTCATGACTTTAAAGTAAAACCAGTCATCCTGGTGGGAGCCAGTAGCAAGGAGGAGCATGGGGAGTACCTGTCCCACAGAGTTAGAAGTGGTGGTGAAGTGAAAACTGCCTTCATGTGAGAGGGCTCTCAGGGAAGAACTGTGTTCATGGCTGAGTTGGGTTTCTTAGATTATAAAGGTAAAGTGAATATTTAGGAAAGAACCTGAGGATATAAGAATGTTTGCTGATAATTGATTAGTGGGACAGAATAGAAAGTCTATCAATGAGACTGTGTTGTGTGCGCACACGCATGTATGGTATGTGCGCATGTGTTTAATGATGGTCAAATTTACACCAATTAAAAAAATGGTGTTTTTTAATTGCATTGTTGTAACTGGGAAAAAATGTTGGATCTCTGGCATACACTTTATACCAAGAAAAATTCAGACAGATCAAATATTTAAAAGTGAAAAAGTAAATTATAAATCTGCCATAAAAACATAAAAATTAAAACATAATTTTGAGATGGAGAAAGCTTTTCTAAATATGACACAAGATACAGAAATTATTGTAAATTGTGTTGCATTGAACAATTTTACTATTTAAAGATTTTTTTTAAAAAAAACATTACAAAGCATATGTAAACAAAGGCCAAAACAAATGTTAATACCTTTCGCACCGCTCACGAGTTTTCTCGTGTTTCACGCGCCATCTGTTAAGGACTGCTCACAAGTTTCCTAATTATAACATGTTATAATTATTGGAAAACAACACCTAAAGTGCATTATGATCTGTAGTTATGATGATTTAAAAAATAACGTGCAGTTTGCCCAAAAACGTGCGGTCCCTGGCATATCTTAGAGATTTCTATGCAGTACAAAATGTGTTAAAATGAAAAATAAGAGAGAAAGATGGTGGCAGAATAGGAGAGAGTGGGTTCCACTTCCTCCTGCCCAGTGGTGAGACATCTGGCCGATTTTCTGAGGAGCAAAGCGATCACCCAGCTATATTCCAGCATGTAGGAAGATTGGCGACCAGGATTGCACATAAAACTGAAAGATCAGACGGTAGGGAGTCTGCTTCGGAGTGAAGGGGTCCCACGGGACTTGCGGGGAGCTGGGAGGTCCCAGGATCCAGTCGCAGCAGCTTCCTGGTCTGTTCCAGGTTCTGTGGGAGGGAGCTGGATTGGGTTGTGTGAGTAGTGAAAACAGGCAAGCCGAATCTGTTAGGAGAGGCTCTGTCCCCGGCAGTCCGGAGGTGGGTGCCTACGTGGGGACCAGTCCACAGCATCTGGCACTCCAAGCAAGAGGAATTGGAGAGTGCACTGACCAGAAGAACCGAGGCCCGGAGCTCTGGGACTGGGTGCACCCAACGAAGCCAATCAGGGGCAGCTGGGGACTGTGCGCAACCAGGAGCCCGGGCTGGTGGCTCGCAAGCACTGGATCCAGAGACAAAAGCGGTTGGCTAATACAGGAGCGCGCAGCTCACGCCTGGAGGGCCCGAGTCACAACCCAGCCCCTGTGATTGGACACCTACAGTGCTGACTGCCTCCATGGGAGAAAAACAGAGGAGCCTCATTGAGCCCCACTGAGGGGAGACACAGACCTCACAAACCCTGACTCAGTGTGGAGGCCAGGCCCAGAAGGGGTGCTGCAAATTCCTAGCAACTGGGCTGGAGGCAGGATGGCAGCTAAGAGTGCAGCTCAGGAAGAAAGGAAAGGAAACCTGATATCTTCCCAGCCTGTCACAGACAGAAGGACTGGAGGAGCAGGCCTGACCAGACACTTTTAAAGCCAGCCAACAGAAGTTTTTTTTTTCTTTCTTTCGTTTTCTCTTTGTTTCTTTGTTTGTTTTCCCACATCCTTCTTCCTATCTTTCCTTCTATATATTTTTAAATCCTTCTACCTTCCCTTCATTTAGTATTCCTAGTTTTCTCCTCTTTTTATTTCTTATTTATTATTATTTTTTTATTTTATTTTACTTTATTATTTTTTTTCTTTATTTTTCTTTTCCCTTTTTCTTCTTCTTTTTCTCCCTTCCCCTCTCTTCTTTATCCACAGGTGAGACATTAAAACCTGGAATTGTGAAGAGAATAGAGTGGGACTCAGACAAGAGTCAACCTAAAAAACAGAGACAGTGACACAAAATTAACTTCGCTGCTCCAGAGAACTTGACAGATCAATTTAAGAATCAGAGGCTAGCAAGAAGAATCCCACAAACAATGGGAAAACAAAGAAACAATCCCCAAATGAAAGGAAAGGAGGAAGCCCCAGAAAGAATGATAAATGAAACAGAGGCAAGCCAACTATCAGATATTGAGT